>VXBP01005611.1:0-121975 GCA_013400115.1 Rhinopomastus cyanomelas
GGGCTCTTCCACCATCTGCATCAGGAAATTGTCCTGATCATTGTCCGGATCAACCTGTCCAGGGGTTATTCCTCTACAGTAGCAAGACCCTACACTTATCCTTGTAGAACTTCATTAGGTTCCTCCCCACCCAGCCCTCCAGCCTATCTGGGTCACACTGGATGGCAGCACAGCCTGATGGTGTGTTAGTCACCGCTCCCAGCGTTGTAGCACGATCAAAGCTGCCGAGGGGACATCTGTACCCACAACCAGGTCACGAATATACTGACCAAGATTGGACCTGGTACCAACATCTGGGGAACACCACCAGCTACAGGCACTGTGGTGTGGATAACAACCCCCTGAGCACACAGTCCTTCAAGGAGAGTGTTAACTTAAGCATGCTTCCCTGGGCGGTTCACCTCCATCCCGGCCTCAGCACCCTCGGCCGAGGCCAGGCCTAGGCCCTGCCAGTGGGATCCCGCCAAGACTATAACTCCCATTAGCCCTTGCGCGACACAACACACGTGGACTACAACTACCATGAGGCACTGCGCCGCCTGCCCCGCCCGGACTACAGGTCCCTGAGGGCCCCGCGGGCAGGAGGCCCCGCGCAGGCGTAGGGCGGGGCGGGGGCCTGGCGGTGCCGCCGCGGTCGGTGAAGTTTGTGCGGAGGGAGCAGGAGCGGGAGGGGCCGGACCGGGAGCGCGGCAGGAGGCGGCGGCGGGTCCCCGTGCGGAGGCCCCGGAGTGCCCTGACTCCAGTAAGTGTCGGGCCCGGGGCGGGTTAAGGAAGGAGTCGGTGCGGGGAAAGGCGCCGGTGCTGCTGATACCGGTGTGTGAGCGGGCAGGGCACTGCCCTGTGCCCTCGGCCTTTGTGTGGCTCCCCAGCCGTGTCCGTTTCGAGCCTGACTCCTTCCCTTCTTCCCCCTCCTTTCCCTTCGTTTCCCATGGGCGCAGGGTCTGTTCCCGTGTGGCCCCTCGGGGCAGTGTGTGGGGCCGGGGCAGAGTTGGCCGGAGTAGAGCAGTCCGGGCTCTGTCCCATCCTCAGAGGTGAGAGGGGGATGATCTCATTGCCTGGAGTATTGGTTTTATTAGGTTTTTTTCCCCTTCTCCTCTGTTCTCAACTTCGTTGTTTGAGCGTGATGGAAAGGAGCGATGTTATCTGGCACTGGGAGGGTGTGGGCTCCCGCCCCGCAGCGCCAAGGCTGGGCCTCGCTCCGTTCTGCTCCCCTTCGCAATGGGAACCTCAGGCTGCAACTTCCAGGAGAGCTGGGTGTGATGGAGACAGCGAACATTTAGCGGTCGGCTTGGCTTTAGCTTTCGAAGGCGCTAACTCTTCTGCTTGGGAAAACTGTTGCCTGTGCTTGTTGCCCGAGTTGTGTTCCAGCTTAGTTTTTAGCTTGTGTTGGTTATTTACTGAGGCAGAGTGTCTTCAGAATAAATGATTGTTAAACTGGAGCTAATGTTGTCCTATTTGCAGGTTTTAGCAGAGGTAGAATTCCAGGTAGGCGTTTGACATGCTGCTAACTTAACAAGGGCTTAAATATTGTATGTACAGTGCAGTTCCCTTGGGTGTAACTATTGCATAACCTTCATAAAAGGCATCGTATTATGGCATAAAGTGTTTGCAAAGTAACATCACGAGGACAGCAATTCCTCCTTGTGGAACAGGCTCCTATTTTGAGGCCTTTTTAAAAAGAAAAGTCAGATTTTCACTGATCAGTGTACTAGGTTAGCTTACAAGCAAACAGAAAGGATGGTTTATGTTCTGGTGGGAAAGCAGTTAGTAATTTGCTGGGCTGAGTATCATGGATTAGGTATGACCAAAGTGGTGTTGCTTGTTAGAGTAAAACTGAGGGGGGAAATACTGTTTTAAAAAATACTCTTAAGGGGTATATGTCTCCATGCTTCTAACAAAAACATAATACTATAAAGATACTCCTATGTGTAGTAAGCTGAATGGCATCAGCTTTTCCTGTTGCTTTCTGACAAATTAAGTTATTTACTAGAAGAGGCCATAAGGTTTGTAAATGCACAATTGCCTGGTCTCTTACAATTGCCTAGTCCTATACGTGACTCTGGAAGGCAGAGCTGTATTTGATCATACACAGTTTGGGCCTGTAATGTGCCAGGAGGAGCTTCTCACTGTTGAATCCAGCAGCGTACAGTTGGGGTTTTTTTGCTTTTTTTTGTCCACTTCCTTTTTTATACTTTGGGCTGTGTTCATTGTGATGCAGCACAGGCATAGTCTTTGCTGACCTGGAGCTGCGCCTGGCAACTTTTGCTTGTTGCTCTACAATGACTTAGTCTGTCTTCATGAATTTACTCTAGTGCACTTTTAAGGATGGAGTATTTTTTTAAATACTTTTGATTTAAAAGTAGTTATGAAATGTAGTGAAGTCTGTTATCCATTTATTTCACAACTGAGTTACAGGTGCAGCTTTAAAGCAAATCCCGCTGTGGTGGGGGAATTAGACTAGATGATCTTTTGAGGTACCTTCCAATCCCTAATGTTCTTTCATTCTGTGATTATATGTTCTACAGATCCTCTTACACATAGGAAGACTTAAAGTTTTATCAGTTGTTCTTGTGAGGCCTCGTGTTAAATAAATTCACAGTAAGTCTTAAAAGTGAGCTTGGAACGGTGGACTTGCCTTTTTAGGTTCCCTGCAGCCTTCTCTCCTGATTGTTACTTTTACTTGAGGGAGTCATGCAAGTAACAATACATAAAACTGTCAGGTATGTAAAGCAGTGATGAGTAGAAGTGCTGTTTTCCTGTCTGTCACATGAGTAAGTGTTAAAAGTGGGCTGAAATCTCTCATGGAAGAGAGAGATTCATAGCTGGGTTGATGTTTGGAGGAGAGCCTCTCAGTTCAGGGATCAGTAAGCACTGATGCTGCAGAAAGTGATAATTCAAGAGTTAACGCATAGGAGTTTGTGTATCCTAGGTATCACTGACTGCCAGACTGCTGGAGGCAGCTTGTGGTAAAAACTAAAACTCTGTGTGACTCCCTTGTGTTTGTTCTTGAAGTTATTAAACGTCACAGCTTTATTTTGTTAGAAAAATTGCGTTGTAGAAAATAGAACTTAAAGGTTAGTAAATTGTAAAGAAGAAATCTCCTTTCTTAAGCTGTTTCTGTGTTTTATAACTACTGTAGGCCTTATGTTTCACAGCATAGCTGTACACTAAAAGAGTAAAAACAGGGATGTGTGTTAAAAGAGTAGAAACAGATGCACAGTCAGTCACTAATAGGTATATTGCAGCATTTAAATGTTTCAGAGGAGCAGATGCTTTCATATCAATTAGAGAATAGACAAAGCAAAACCAGTGAGGGAAGAAAATAGGAAGCATTCAGATGCTTTTTGTCTTCTCCCCATATATTTATGGGGAGCAGCAGCCATCAGAAGGCAGACACACCCATGGGGAATAAGGAAGGTGTGTAAGAGGCAATGTCGTGAATGCAGAAAGAGGTCTTGGTCTTTCCAGGTAACTGTGGTTCATTTCAGAAGGCAAGGGAGCTACTTCAGCAGAAATAATAGAGGCTGACTGTATGTCAGAGTTGGTGTAGAAGAGAGGAAGTGCGAAAGTCAGTTTTTATTGACTGTAACAAATTAGGGGATGTGACTGAAATGCGAATGCATCTCTGCTTGTACAGTCTCCAGTGCTGTGTTGGACGGAGCCCAGACTGCCAGGCCTGCAAAATTCTTAATCTATTTTAGTGGATTTAAAATTCCATTGATGTCTTTATTACCAAATGTTACTAGTTATTTAAGCTGACAGTCATCATGGTAAATGTAGGTCCTTCAAAATGCAGCAAACCCAACAGCAGTTGGAATTGAGTGTGTGGTTTAAGGGACATGCTGTGCCATGTGTGCTATGTCTTGTGTCTGGCTGTAGATCAGTGTTTGTCTAAACAACAGCTCATATCTTTCTTGTAAGATGGATGTTGGTTTTTCTCCCCTTAATGTAAATTATGAACAATAGCAACATTCTTAGAAAACACTTGCTGGGGTTTAGAGCCAAATAAACCTTTGTGCTGCTCTGTGATTGAATGAACCTACAGCAATAGCAGCTTACTTCAGTGCCAAAATATGGGAATTTAGATAACTGGCTTTAGCAGCAAACATTTGCAAGCACTGCAGATCTCACCAAGAGATAAAAGATATAAGAAATACAATACTTAGTACAGATTTTCTTTTGGTTTTGAGCCTAAATGCAACAAGATGATCTTTAAAGTCTTCTCACAGAATCACAAAACATTAGGGATTGGAAGGGACCTTGAAAGATCATCTGATCCAATTGCCCTGCCAGAGCAGGAGCAATTCTATGATAAGACTTGGCTAGAAGTGTTGTTGTCAATGCTTTGTAAGATTATATATAAAATACCAAAGTTCTAGTGAACTTAATCTGACATGTTGAACTAACATAGGTGCTTTAAAAGAGTTGCCTGCTGAAGAGGTCAGAGTTAAGAGTGGTTCAGGTTTTGAAGAGACATTTTAATGCACAGGATGAAATGAATAGGAATGGGAGATGCGGCTGAGCTGTTTCAGAAATTTTTCTACTCCTACAGTGATCTCTTAAATTAGAACTTCAAGAATTTGTAAGTCTAAGGTCATCTTGATACGTGCTGTAGCCTGACTTTAAGCAGCACTGGGATACTTCTTGGTATATGGCTCAATTTTATAAATAACACTTTCCTGTTAGTGCTGCATAAAGCAGCAGGGATTTGTTGCTGTTGAGGAAGGAAGCTTGGTTCATTGTCTCAACACTAAGCAGCATTTTCTCCCTCCAGGGACTTGCAGAAGCATCTAGAATGTGTAGGTGTTTCTTTAATCTCAGAGAAGGAACTTATTAAGCTTTCTAATGCAGAACTCTGAGCTACTTTTAACAGATGTTATCTGCTCGAGGAGGGAGTTGCAGGTCTGGTAGACATTTGTGGCATTCAACAGCTTAAACAGCTTTCAGGTTTGAACATATGCCCTTGCCTTGAAAATCTGAATAGTTTCAGGTGTTTTACGTAAAAGAAAAGTGGCTCGATGGTGAGGTTGCTGCTCTGGGACTTGGGGAACAGGTTCAGCTCACTGTGTTGCCAAAAGCTTCCTGTGTGGCCTGGGACAAGCTGCTTCTCTGTCCCTTGATTCTTATAGTGAAACTGCAGAGTGGCAGCAGGTCTCAGCATCTCATGGACATTACAGGGGTTTGTCTGTCACGTGTGGATGGATTCAGGTGCAGTGTGGAGCTCCATGGTGCTAGCAAAGAGAGTCTGGAATGACTACTCTGGACAAAAGCCAGGGATAAGCTCTAGACAGAAGGAATAAAAATCCAAAAATAAGGGGAAAGCGAGGGTGGGTGTGGAATTTTAAAACTTGAAGAAGTGCTGATTTGCTTTGTTTAACAAAGTATAAAAACAGTGCTTAAAATACTCGAATGAACCAAGCAGGTCTTTTCCATTATGATTCTGCCACACAGGGAACAATAGTAAAGCTGTCTCTGTTCCTCTGCCCACTGTTCTCCTTGGAAAGTGCTTTTAATTCATGCAGACCGTTACATCCAGATGTTTTGGGTATCAGTTCTGTTCATTTGTTCTGCTGACATGATGGACAGAAGCTCTTAAATTCAGCCTGATTTATTGAGTTTTCATGTGAAAGTCGCTGAGAAATAACTTCATGTTCTCTCTCAAGGAGTGAAAGAATTTGCAGCCACCTCTGCAAAGTGTTGTGTAAATGTATAGAGGTAAAAGTATTTTGGATGTAAATCCTTATTGGAAACCTTAAATCCTCTTAAATCCTCTTGAAAAGATGGTATTGTCATTGCTATGAATGGAAAATGCAGACTGGACAGCAATTACCAAGCTTTGCAAACATGTTTTCCTTGTTGAGAGTCAACACTCCTAGGAACAGGCTCGCTGTACTGCCAGCTAGGTGATAAATTCATTAGTTTAATGTATAATTGGCTTGATGTCAATGTTCTCCATTGAGTACTTTGGTACCCACCACATTTACATCCCATGTCCAAGAAAATGTGTTTGAGCTTGTTCAGACCAGTGACTTAATTAAGTGTTCTGCTGTTGAGCACTAAAACAGTTACATGGCTGGTTTGCTGCAAAGAGCAGTCCTCTTAAAACTGCACTTCAAAAGATGTTGTTAAATATATTAGTTAACTCTTCAGGGAGGCTTCTAATGGCAAATGGAAGCTGTACTAATAATTCATCTGGTAATTTATTTCTGTGGCTGGGTAGACTCAGTGCCTGTATGTTCTTGCTTCACAAGTATTCTGCTTTTTCGGGACTTCAGGCTTTGATTATGTCGGGTTTTTCTTCAATAACTTTTTTTTCCTTAAATCTGATCTGTAATTTAATTTGTGCTGCTGCCTTGATGTTTGGATGGAGGAGCAGGATTTCACAGGGAGATCTATTTGTTCTCTCCTCAGGGGAAGGCTGTGGTACAGTATGTTGAAAACCAGCCTGTTGCATACTGATGGTAAGGTCAGGATTTCCAGGCGTGTTGTTGCACATACATAGAAGCTGTGATTCTTCTGGAGCATATCCCTCTTGCTGTGTATGGGTCAGGCCGCAATCCTTCAAACTTTCCTGCAGGTATTTGGATTGCTGTGGAGGATGATTCTCCTCTGTACACAGCTTTGAGAAACACCAGTGTCCGTGCAGGGCGTCAGCTGTGCGGTAAACCAGTATTTGTGACACTACATGAAGGGAGGGAAGAGGAGCGGCAACCAGACATGGGCTGTACCTGATGTGAGGATGATTCCGTGGGCTTGCAGCTTGCCTCCAAGGAGGGGGATTGCTGAGAATGAGTTGTGTGAGAAGTTACAGTGATGTCTGTGCTTCAGGTGAAAGGCAGTGTGATGGCACTCTGCTGTCATTGCAGATAAGTTTTTATTGTATGGGGTTTTCTTCTGTCAAGTGAGTCTTTTACTAAATATACCAGAGTAGGATTTAATTTTCTTCAGCATAAAAACACAAGGCAAGGGAAGGTAGTGGCCTGAAGGCACTGCCATTTGATGGGTGCTACATTTTCTCCTCCCGTTGTTGTAAACAGAAGCTAGTGTGTGTTCTGTAACTGAAAAATGGTTCACTTGCATGAGACACACAAAGCCTGATTCTTCTTGGAGAACTTTCACTAAACATGCGCTTATTGAAGAGCTCTGGGATTAGTCCTAATCACTGTGAATCCTTCTGTAGTACTAACATGCCTGATAAGTAAACTGCCTTCTGGAGGAGGCATCTAGTCTTTGCAGTAGCAGGAATTTTGGCCCACAGCGTGGCTTGCGCAATAAACTGGATGTGGTCTGTACCAAGAAGTCCCACAGTGTAAAAATACCGAGGTGACATTTTAATGGCAAGAGTTTTTCCTATTATAGATGAACTGTTTGCGTTTCTTTATTTTGCACTGAACTTGCTAAATTAGATGGACAAAATAAAATTTGTTACTGGTTATTTGCTTCATGAGATTCAGTTTTGTTAAAGGAAAAAAAGATCTAACCTTTTTGAAAAAGGTCAAACCAAATACTCAGCTGACTGGGTTCATTATTTGTTATTTTAAATGGCCTGAAAAATCAGCTCTTTACAGTCCTCGTTAGCCTCCACGCTTCTGAGCATTTGAAATATGCTTGTTTGCTTTTTCCTGAAATCACATTAGACAGAATTATTAGATGTTGTCTGGAACGTGTGTTCAGCTGACCAATGATACGCTTTGCCGTTAAACATATGTAACGTGAAATCACAGTTTGCGTGGATTCAGCTCTTCAGAGCTGCCTTTACTGTGTCTTAAATACCTCCAGTGTAATGGAATTAGTCAGAGTACGATATTGGTACATTTAAATTTGGAACTTGCCTTGGGATCTATATGTAAAACACAATCTTACTACTCCAACGCTCTCTCAAGTTTCCCTCTGGCTTCTACCCAGTGTTTTGATCGTGATGTTTTGGTGCTACTGAGGCAGATGATTTTTTTCCTTGAAGTAGTACTTTCCAAATTAATTTGACACACTCTTACGTACGTGCTGCTGTGTCTTTAACAATGTAAGAATGCTCTCTGAAAACCAAAGAAGATATTTCCAACTTGCTGATTTCCTAACCAGCTGGTTAGGAAAATTTGTGTGCGTTTCACAGGAAGAAGGTCTGTGTTTGTGCTGCTGAATTTGTACCCGGGGCTCAGGAGGGAAAATCAGTAACGCACAGGCTCAAAAATAGCAAAGCTTTGTTTTTTAGCGAGCCTCACGTTCTTTTTCATAGAATCATAAAACCATAGAATCATTCAGGTTAGTAAAGACCCTTGGGATCATCAAATCTGACCATCAACCCTACTCTACAAGTTCACCCCTAAACCAGATCCTCCAACACTACACCTAAGTGACTTATAAACACATCTGTGGATGGGGACTCAACCACCACCCTGGGCAGCCCATTCCAGCCCCTGACCACTCCTTCTGCGAAGAATTTTTTCCTGATGTCCAATCTAAACCTCCCCAGTGGAAGCTTGAAACACTTCCTTCTGGTTCAGTCACTAATGACCTGTGAGAAGAGACCAGCACCACCATCTCTACAGTGTCCTTTCAGATAGTTGTAGAGAGTGATGAGGTCTCCCCTCAGCCTCCTCTTCCTCAAACTAGACAGTCCCAACTCTCTCAGTCTCTCCTGATAATATTTATTGTCCAGGTCCTTCACCAGCTTTGTTGTCCTCCTCTGCACTACACTTTAATACAAAAAACTTGTCAAATCAAATAAGTTTCTTCAGAATTTGTAGTTCAGTGGCAGTAGTCTTTGGGCTTCAAAACCATTGGAATGCTTTTGAGACTCCCATCCCTTCATGTTTGAAGACAAGTTTGGGCTGAACTGGAAATAGCCAGTGGTGTGTGAAACCAGAGTTATTGTGGCGGTTGGCCTAGATGAAGCAGTTACTAATAATTGAAATGAAACAGGTTTCTTACTAATGAGTAACTAGCAATAATAAGCAATCCTAATAAGTAATGTGCTTATGCCGTGCTTAATTTTTAATTTGGTGTAGTTGTAATGAATGGAAGGATTCCTGTAGGCTAATGGACGTCGGCATTTTCAACAAGGAGCTAATTAGCCATATGTGGAGATTTACGTACAGCATTGTTATTTTCATATTAGTTTTAACACTAAAAATAGATGCAAATAATAATTCTGAAGCTGCATTACTAAACATATTAACTAGTCTGTAACTGTAACTAATAAGCTTTAAAAATGCTGGTTTGAAGGTCATGTAAGTCCAAGAGAATTAGGATAAATGTATTTCACAGAACATTAGGGATTGGAAGGGACCTTGAAAGATCATCCAGTCCAATCCCCCTGCCAGAGCAGGACCGCCTAGACCCAGTTGCAGAGGAACATATCCAGGCAAGCTTCAAACGTCTCCAGAGGAGGAGATATTTTACTTTGTTTTACTTTGTCATAGTCATCTCTGGTTATATCTCATTTTGAGTAACTTTGTGTTACCTAGACTTAATAGGAGGAGGTAAAAGCTTGACCTTGTTGAACATGTTTTTTCACGGTCATTTAACTTGGTTATTTTACATGATTTCCTTCTAGGCCAGTCATCACTCATAAGTTATTAATAGATCTATTTCAAGATACTTTTATAATGGCCTCGGTGCACAGGATGCTGCTGCCTTTTATTCACGTTAGCTCAGTGCATTTGGAGGGACGATTAAAATACTTGCAAAACCCATTAATAGGTGAGGTTTTGTTTTGGCTGTCTTAAGAGATTGGTAATAGAGAGGAATTTTTACATCCTGTACAGAGTTTCCTCATTTCATCATATCCCAGAGCCTTTGGCTGCTATTGCAAATACCTTAAAATGGAGGAAAGGTGTTAAATTAAGAGCAGGAAACATCCCTTGCAGAAATTCCTGCACAAGTTTTTGAGGAAGTACCACTCAGTTCCAGCGTGGAACTTAGAGATGAGTATTTAAAAATACACTACAACCTAAAGGTGAAGAGTTCAGGCATTGGTTGGTGTTGTGGTCCATGGTGAATGTTGGTGGCTTTTTGGCAAAAAATTGTCTGGAGTTGTGAGGTGGATGGACAGGGCTGTGAAAAGCCTGAAGTGCCAGCCTCGCAGGGAGGGAGGAGTTGAGTGGTCTGTGTTCTTTAATTGTAAGGGTTGGCTGTGGGTAACTTATTGCTTGTTTCTTCCTTCAGTTTGAGACAACAGTTGCTCATAGTCAAGTGTCAGTAATAGTGTGACCAGCAGTAAGGAAGTGATTGTCCCTCTCTCTGTACTGGGTTCAGTTTTGGCCACCTCGGTATAAAAAAGATATTGAGGTGCTGGAGAGGGTCCAGAGAAGGTTGGTGAAGGGTCTGGAGAACAAACCTCATGAGAAATGGCTGAGGGAACTGGAGTCTGAAGAAAAGGAGACTGAGGGGAGGCCTTATTGCTATCTACAACTACCTGGATGGAGGTTGTAGTGTAGAGGTGGGTGTTGGTTTCTTCTCCCCAATAAAAAGTGATAGGATAAGAGGAAGTGGCCTCAAGTTATACTAGGGAAAGTTAAGGTTGGACATGTGGCCTTGGAACAGACAGACTTCCCGCAGAGTTGATTGACTTGCCATCCCTGGATGTATTTCAAGGCCATGTAGATCTGGAGCTTAGGGATGTGGCTTGGGACACTTGGGTTTGTGACTGGACTCGGTGATCTTTAAAGGCCTTTTCTGACCAGAACAGTGTAATGATTACTATACCAAGGTGTTGTGGGTTTGAAACACTGTGCTGTGGTGAATTTCTTTTGTGAAGTGTGTGTTTCAATAAATACTTGTTATATGTGGATATTGAAAGCACCTAGGATTAATGCTGTAGTGTTTGAGTAGTACATAGATGGGGTAACACTAAATTCATTTGACTTGTTGAGGGACACTGGAAAAGAAGGGAATAGTTGGCTTACCCTGATTTAACAAGTCTTCCCAGAAAGAGGCAGATCAGATGCACTTTGAAAACAGAATGACTGAATAACACGTAGGTGCAAGATAAGACTGATGGTTTTATAGGGTGATTCATCAGGGCAAATGATGATTCTTCTATATTGTGGCTTGGCAGGAATTTGGGTTAGGTACTGGAACAGTTTCATATGCTTCTAGCAAAACAAAGTTGTGTCTTCTCAGTTGAAAAGCAATGTACAGTGCCTGCTGTTGCTTCCAGAACAAAACCAAATCCACGAAGGATCTTTGGGAAGGAGGAAAGCTCAGTGTATAATTTTAAACCAGTTAATCTTAAGTTATCTTTGGATGTTATTGGAATAGTACTCAAATCATCTCTTCAGCTCCTGGATTAGTGTTTCTGTTGTGTTTTGGGTACTTGGGAAATGTCTGTTAAGAGGTCTGAAAAATGAGCAGAGATGGTGCCTCTCAATTTAAATTATCTATAGAGTGTTCTGCCTCTACTGCAGGGTTCTTAGGGAGTTGAAAATATGAACAACTCTCCCAGAAGTTTTATGTGACTTGTTTTCAGAAGCTTTTCTTCTCAGTTGGGTTGGTTTTCTCCCCTCTTCTTCCTTTTTATTGTCCTGACTATAGGCCAGGAGGAAAGCTCTCATTGCTGTGCTCCTCAAGGTACAAGTAAGACAGAGTCTGAACTCATCCGTTACCCTTGGGACTCAGCAAATGGAGTAAATGGCCAGTAAAAGAGATGACCAGCTGGAGAGCAGCTGGTTTACAGCAGGAAGCTCATAGTAATTGTCTAGGCAAAAGTCTTGAGCACTCAGTAATTCAGCTGTGCCTGGAATTGCAGGAAGGAGTGAGGTTTGATGGGGATGCAGTGATGGAGCTAGTAGAGTTTAAAAAGGGTGTTGAGGAGGAGGATGGGCATGACTCATGGCACCTTTTTATATTTATCAAGTGTCATTTTACAAATGTTGTTCATAGTTTCAGAGAGATGAGTGAGTAAGTTTTGTGTGGTTTTTTTTTAATCTCCTGAGCTAGTAGAACAAGAACCCCAAAGTCATCTCCTGTGCTAAGTTAAATCCAAAGTTCAAACTGTCTGTCCGCTAATAAACCAGGAAGTAGAAGTGCTGCTGCAAAGAAATAAAAATAATAATAAAATTATGCACAAAGGTTGGGGAAAGCACCTGTAAAACAAAACTAATTAAGAGCAGTGCTTGTCTTGCTTATTTCTTAATCCTGCTTTCGTGTGGATAGTGCATGGTCATTTATTCCCACAAAGTTCCACCTCCCGTGGTAAACCAGCAGCCCTGGATGGACTTTGTTCATGAAGATATGGAGGCTGCAGTCAAACTGTAAAAGAGGTGAACTCAAGAACAGGTGCTGGTATGAGACTAAAAATAGAAATTCATGTAGGAGAGTTGGTTATAAATGGTGACAGTGAGATGCTTGTGTGCCTCTGCAGGTTCTGCTTGTGCAGTCATGCAGTTACAGTTATAGACTGGGAGAAGGTGATCCGTGATTTTTATTTATAGTGGTGCCCAGGCAGCCTCTAGTCTGTGATATAAATGTTGAGGTATGTTGGTGCATGGTGCAGCTCAAAGGAAACAAGTGGTGAGAGGGGAAATCTGAGAGAAGCTGTGCTGATGAGGTATGTACCCACTTAAATTAGTGCGTGGCACTGGAAAGGTGGATGGATGGATGGAAGGCTTCAAAAATAAGTGAGACCTCCTGTTTGGATTATAACATAGCCCTCAAGGAAGGAATTTAAAGGAGCTGAGTGGTTTGTGAATTCTTACAGCTGAATGTCAACAGGCATCACAAAATGGCTTTTCAAAAAATATTTGAGCTTCTGATGGATTATGGTGAAAACCAAGAGGGCCACAGGGATGGTTTTTTTGAACTAGCACTGTACTGTTGGCCCACACCTCCTCCCTCCATTGCTCCCCTCCACTCTGGGGACAAAAGGGAACATAAAATGAAGTTCTGCATATTCTGTTACAAGTCTGATGCCTTCAGCTATTCTCTGCACGAACTCATAATATTTTTATAGTATTTGATTCTAAAATTGGGCAGAGGAGTTATTACACTGTTCTTTGCTGCAGACTCTGCTGCAGAAAATAACTGTGTGCACGTAATAAGAGCTGTAAAACCTGCACAGACATGGAGATTTTTGGTTTATAAGAACCAGAGACAATAATTTAATGAAAAAGAAGTTTTGTTTAAGTCAGGATTTGCATTCTGAAATGCACTTTTAAGTTGAAGTTCTGGTGAATTGTCAGGCTGATGGTTTTTCTGGAGAGATTTCCTGCACTGAGGAATTAGTTCTGCAGCTCCTTATATGAAATCTTTACAAATAACATGGAAATGTCATCGTTGTTGCTTTTTCAGTCTGTCTGGGTATGTCAGGAAGGGTGTAATGGTGGTTGTCACATGCCCTCAGTTGTTTAGTAACTGGAAGAAAGGCACAAATTGATTTACTTTCTTAAATGTGTGTTAGAAATTGTGGTTTGTTAATTGAGGCTGAATAGAACTGGTATTAATTTACAAAAGAACCTTGGCCAAGGTGTAGTATGGAGGAAGCACGCTTTTAAAACTGGAAAACAATTGCATGGTTTTGTTTTATTTCAGTTTTGTATGAAAGTTAGTATTTTTCTTGCTCTTAGAGCATCAATTTGATTAGATTGATGAAGGGAGAATACCTCTCTTATGAGGAAAGGCTGAGGTCTCTTTAGCTTGATGAAGAGGAGACTGGGGGATGGCCTCATGAATGTTGACAAATATGTGAAGGGTGGGTGTCAGGAGGATGGAGCCAGACTCTGCTCAGTGGCATCCAGTGACAAGGTGCAGTGGGTGTGAGCTGGAACAGAGGACCACGGCAGTCTGAGAAGGAACTTCTTCATGTTGAGGGTGACAGAGCACTGGAAGGGGCTGCCCAGGGTGGTTGTGGTGTCTCCTTCTCTGGAGACATTTAAAACCCACCTGGACATGTTCCCATGTGACTTGGTCTAGAGGATCCCGCGGTGTAAGTGGGATTGGACAGGGTCATCTTTCAATGTCCCTTCCAATCCCTAGTGTTCTTTGATTCTGTGATGTTTTTGGTGTGTACAATTGCTGGGGTTTGTAACAAATGTAAAGACGACTGAGTTGTTTCTTTCCTGGTCTGGGAAGTACTGGCATTGAGCTGTTTTTTATGATATTTAAGTGCTGGTTTACTGCTTTTTTTAGATAAGTATGCAAATTTATCTTTGGTTTAGAAAGCTCCTAAGGTAAAAGGGTTGCCTCTCAAGATAAAAGCAAAAAACCTGATACAATAACCTTCAGTAAGGCAGAGCCGTAAAAGATGATGCAAAATGGGAATAGGTGGTCAGCACTTCAGATATTTTATTTATTGCCCTCAAACTTAGTACCACGTGGGTATTGAGGTTTCTAGTTTTGGACTAGCAACGGTTTTCACATCTCTGTTGCTGCCCACACACTTCATTTTGACTGTTTTAGTGTATAAAGATGAGTAGATGTCTGTTCTTAGACATTGTGAAATGGGAAGTTTTTTTTGCAGGAGAGAAGAAAAATGGGAACAATTATTTCTAAATGGCCTTTTTTTTTTTTTTAAACTTGCCTAAGCAAAATATTAAAAAATCACTTTGGCAGGGTAGAGCTCTGACAAAAGATCCCTTCTTGACCATGAAAGGCAGTGGCAAAGAAAGAAGTGTAAACCCAGCATTATCACAGCTTCATGCAAGTTGTGAAGGAGAACTTTCGATTAGTCTTCAGCGATCCCATGAAATCTAGTCTTTATGCTCCTCTGCTGATTATCACTTGTATCTTTGCACTTAGAGCACTACACATCCAAAATATCTGCTGCAGAGGGGAAAGACCTATATAAAATCTCAGAGGTGGGAGTGGAGGGAAGCAGCTACGCTTACCTTTCTGTAGAAACTTCTTTAAGCTGCTGGTTGAAACTGTTCAAAATGTCACGGGTAGGAACTGAACAGTCTTAAAATTAGTAACGAGGAACTTCACTCAACTTCTGTGTTTTCTGTTCTGCAGTGTGATGTTTATGGTCAGCAATGCCTTATGTGGATCGTCAGAATCGCATTTGTGGTTTCCTAGACATTGAAGAAAATGAGAATAGTGGGAAATTTTTGCGGCGGTACTTCATTCTGGACACGCGAGAAGACAGTCTGGTGTGGTACATGGATAACCCACAGGTGAGATGTTCTTGACAATAGCTGCCTGGCCTCTATCAACTTATACCTCTTCAGATTTAATTTATTTGTATAGATACACTGTGGGGGTGGGAAATATATATAGATATAGATATATATATGGGATCCTCTGCTGTGGCAGGCGGGATTGGACTAGATGATCTTTCGAGTTGCCTTCCAATCGTAGAATCATTACAGACTGGAAGGGACCTCAAAAGATCACATCCCTAATGTTCTGTGATTCTTCTGTACTAATATGCACAGTCCTTTAAAGAAAATGTAGTCTATATCTAAAATCTAAACAACTGCACTTGATTGTAGAACGTTAAGCCAACCTGAACATCAGTGAATTGCAAATACATAGATATTGTCAATTCACTGGTGTTCAGTATGTTAATATTGATGCCAGTATACATGTTGACAGAAACTTTAAGGATCAAACAGTCTGAGTTTTTAAAAACCAGTCATTAGTTTTGAATCGTGATGTGTTGGATTTATTTATTGTTTACATTAGTGTTTTGAACATGAGTTACAAGTTCTCGCAGGCACTAGCCAGTGCTAAATAGTAGAACCAGGTGAACCAAATCACATAGTTTCACTACACCAGTCTTTGTGTTCACCTTTGAACTTGTGTGGCAGTGTGTTGGTTTACCTGGCGTTGCATGGGTCAGTTAGCTGCTTCCTGTTGCTTTGTATCAACAGAATCAGTCACTGAAAAGCAGTTTGTAGTGATGTTTGTGGTTTCAGTGCAGCATAATACAACGTAAATGGTCTATGAATGGGGAGAGCTTGTGTTCTTTGTACACAGGCTACCTTTATAGTGTACACTCGTCCATCCCTGTGCTTTCTAGCATGGAGGAGAGCAGATACTTGCTTAAGGTTTGGCGACAGAGACAGTGGCAGTATAGGATCTAGGTCAGACAGCTGTCTGCCTGAAGAATATTTCTGTACCATTCTGTCAGGAAGACCAAAGTTAAAATGCAGACAAAGTCTACTGTTCAAAGGAAGCAATGAAAAAATAATATTTAAAGGATACGCAGCCCATTGAGTGTGACTTGTGATTGAAGCATTTAGCGGTTCTTACTGAGGACAAAAAAAGAGAATCTGGGAATGAGAAACTTCAAGGGTTTCATCTCCATGAGCAATACAAAGCAATTCTTCTAGTTCAGTTTCTCTGGTGATATAACCAGGCCGTGTGTGCAAAAACCTGAAATATGTGGAAATTGCAACTCTTCAGTCTTAAAACTAATGATATCCATAGTGCAAACCTCTAAAGTTTTCAGTTTAGACTTATTTTGGGGGGAGTGTGTTTCATGCTCACGTACAAATGCCTTGCAAGAAGCAAGCTGAAGCTTCATTTTCTTCTACAGCTGCTTTAGTTCTGAAGAACTACAGAGCTTTTATAAAGCCATATATAGAGCCTATTCTTCATCTTTTGAAGTGATGAAATGATGAAACTGTTCATATAGGATGAGTCAACATTGTGTGCAGAACTTCAGTGGGCCTTTCTGAGCTAATACAAGGGCTCTATTTATAGCCCTAAAAGTCAGTTCAGCTGTTCAAAGAAATCATGGTTTTCAGTCCATTATTAACTACACATCATTAACCTAATCAAAAGATCATAAAACTGGGATCAAAATCAATCTGATACAACTTAGATTTATTTGGGAAGAATGGAAAGACTCTTAAATTTCAGGCAATAGTAAACCTAATCACCTTCTTAATTTGGAAATACAACTGGAGTATTAAACATTTATTTGTCTGTCTTCCTGACTCAGTGGGTGTCATTAGGCTGCTCTAGGCAATCGTAAGGCACTACAGAGAATCAAAGAGCACTTTAGCTGGGGAGAGCATCAGTGAGCAGAGGCAGCACCATTCGTGTGGTTGCCCGAGAGGTCTGTAGGCTGGATGAATGATACTGCAATGTATGGGCCATTTTGAAAGTGAATGAAGTACACGGAACACACACTTTCCACCCTCTTTGGAGGAATAAATTTGGGTGGACAGTAAGGAGAAGCAGTTACTAAAATTAACCATGTTTTGTGATGCTTGTACAGTTGTAGGATGACTGCTTTTTACTATAACAAATACACTTAGGCTGAACCACATCTTTAGGAAGCAGCATGTATTTTTTCCATGCAGTATCTTTTAATATTAAATGATTCGATGATTTTTCAATCCATTTTGGAAAATATGTCTGCCTCTGAAATATCTGACGTACTAGATGAATGTCACTTCTTGTCCTTTCAGCCTGCTGTGGTTAGAGCACGTAAGGCTCCAACATCTGTTAAGGAAAAAGTATTCTTTCCGGATTTCCTGGATGCAGACCTACAAGAATCCTTTTTCCTCTACTAAAATACATAAACCTCTGAAACAATTACTATTTGCATTGTTTCTAGCAGTCTTTCTGTTTTTAGATGATTAACAGATGTGTCTATAATAAACAAGTAGTTTAGATCCTGCTTCAAGCGTACATTGTGTATTGTCTATAAAAACACTTTGTTTGGGGAGTTATTTGGGTTTTATGCATAAACACTGCCCCAGACAGGAGAATAAACCAGTTTCACTTTGTAACACACTTTGTTTCAGAATCTTCCCTCTGGATCTCCACCCGTTGGAGTCATTAAACTTACGTATATTTCCAAGGTAAGACACTTGCTGCTACGTTTTTGGTGATAAATATCAAGAGCTGTTTCTGAAGGCCTCACAAGCTGAAATTTTTTCTGTTCTATTAAACACTTAGTTCTTCACACTGTGTCTACACTCACTTACTGATACACCTGAAAGAAAAATGTGAACTAAGAAATTCTCCATGGTTAGATTTGTAGCAAATGCTGCATTAACAAATAAGCAGAGAAGAGTTGACCTTGCCTTGTGTTTCTACTCATTACCCATCCTTCCTTGGCTTTCCATGTTGTCAGACTTTGTCCTCCCACCTTCCTTGCTTTATATGTTTCTAAATATGCAAAGGGTGGGTGTCAGGAGGATGGAGCCAGACTTTGCTCAGTGGCATCCTGTGACAGGACAAGGGGCAGTGGGTATAAGCTGGAACATAGGTTCCACATAAATATGAGAAGAAACTTCTTCACAGTGAGGGTGATGGAGCACTGGAACAGGCTGCCCAGGGGGGTTGTGGAGATGTTCAAAAACCTGCCTGGACACATTCCTGTGTGACCTAATCTAGGTGATCCAGCTCTGGCAGGGCACTTGGGCTAGATATTTCAAGGTCCCTTCTGAGCCCTAACGTTCTGTGATTCTTTGATTCAGGGGTGGACACTTGTGCCTTTAACAGCAGCTCAAATGTGCTTATTGTGCAGACTAGTTGATTGTTCTTTTGGTTACGTGGTAGATGTTCTCTGCTTCTAGTGAAAAAAGCCCAATGTTTTGATGTGAGCTGCTGCTTAGCCTTCTCCCCTACTCTAATGTAAACGTGTCAACATCTCTCTCAAAGCAGGACACCCACTTCTTTCCTCCCACAACACTGCAACATTTTAGAGTCTCCTAAAGAGAAGTGACTTAGTCTTCTTGTTTGGTTAATGAACCAAAATAAATCACTGATGTCCTTGCTCCCATAAAATGTCCTTGAACTTTTAATTCAGTTGAGATGTAGAACTTCAAAATGCAGGTAGAATTGTGATGTTTTCAGATTTCAACATTTGCCTGGCAATGAATCCTTAAACTTAAGGCATAGGCACGTATGGCTTAAGCTGTTGCCTTACTGTAGGTTGCTCATCTTGAATTGAGTTTTATGTAGTATTTTTTGTTATATTGTTGTATCTTTACATCTAGCAAGCTTGCAGTGCTGCTAATCTTCAAGTTTAGGCACTTTGAAAGAGGAAAAAGTTAATTCATGATGATACTTGCTGTGTATTTTGCTTGCATGGTGATATTTCTAACTTTAATTTCCCTACTAGGTTAGTGATGCAACTAAGCTGAGGCCAAAGGCAGAATTCTGTTTTGGTAAGTTCTTGCATGCACTGTGTGCATCAAGTAGTCTTCAGGAGTTTAAAACAAAGATGTGGCTGCACTGAAGAATTTACTTGGGCTGCCTCCTAGGTTTACTGATACTTAAACTTGTTTAAACTTGAGTGAAGCTTTAGGTAACCATATAAACTCCTTATATGATTTAGAGATTTTTCTTACAAGCAAATTGTGCAAAGTTTGTCGTTGTTCTAGATGATTATTTTACAAGCTGTTGCTATTCCTGTGTATGTGCAGAGGTTGGAATCAGCCTCTGTTCCATTTGTGAGTAACCATTTTTATGGCTGTGTTCACGTAAGAGTTTCAGCTCAGATGAGGGTGCTGAAAACGTCAGAAGACTTTATGACAGGTAATTCAGGTGCCTTCTGCCATGAGCAGTGCTGTCCTGGCAGCTGCAGCCTGTTGTGCAGTCTGTGTGTGGCGACTAGTACCTAGCATGTCAGTTCAGTGCCATCTACAGATTCCTCTGCACACACAAACCTAGAGGTGTTTGGTTTCAGCAGCTGTCAAGCTGCTGTTGTCAGTGGGCCAGCCTTAAAAGCCTCAGTGATCTAAGGTAGTGAGTGAAAGGTTTTGATATTTTTGATTTATTAAAGCCTTTTGGATACAATTTAGAGGGAAAAAAATTGTGTTGTGTTTTTATTTAAATACTGGGAGTTAGTTTCAGTCAACACATTATGCAGTCCTGAATTTATAGGTCTCTATTCTGAGTTTATATTTGCTAATGTTTGCTTCAAACCACCTATTTTGGGGAAAAGATGATAGAAAAGTACAAATTATCTGTTTCTGGCATGTTTGTTATTAGTGACCTGAAGAACAGGTTATCCTACAGGTAGAGCAGTGAAATCTGTTCAGACTTTAACATCAGGGTTTCAGAGTTCTGGGAAAGTTTTTGTCACTATTCACCCTAAAACTAATTTATCAATAAGTTCCTAGAATTTGTGAGAAAGCTGTCCGTGACTTGACTTTTTTACTGCTGCACAGAAGTATGTTTGCCCTTTTTGGATAAGTTATTCTGGTTATTGCCAGGTAGCTGTAGTGCCAGGACACTGAAGTTTTATACTCTTATCTATTTTCAAGTTGTTTGGTCCTGAGCATCATGTAATCAATACTGAATTATTTTTCCAGCAGGATTAGGGAGGTGATTGTCCCCCTGCACTCAGCACTAGTGAGGCTGCACCTTGAGTGCTGTGTCCAGTGTTGGGCACCTCAGTACAAGGGAGACATTGAGGTGCAGGAGTGAGTGCAGAGGAGGGCGACAAAGCTGGTGAAGGGTCTGGAGAATAAATCTGATGAGGAGAGATTGAGAGAGTTGGGGCTGTTTAGTTTGAGGAAGAGGAGGCTGAGGGGAGACCTCATCACTCTGTACAACTATCTGAAAGGACACTGTAGGGATGTTGGTGCTGGTCTCTTCTCACAGGTAGCTAGTGACATAAGCAGAGGGAAGGGCTTCAAGCTTCAATAGGGGAGGTTTAGATTGGACATCAGGAAAAAATTCTTGATGGAGTGAGTGGGCAGGCACTGGACAGGGCTGCCCAGGGTAGTTGTTGAGTTCCCATCCCTGGATGAGTTTAAAAGACTCTTAGATGTAGTGTTGGGAGATCTCATTTAGGGATGACCTTGTACAGTAAGGTTAATGGTTGGACTGGATGATCCCAAGGGTCTTTTCCAATCTGAATGATTCTATGATTCTATGAAATGAAAACTATTTCAATGAGTGATCATAGTTCATGAGTTTATTGCAAGAGACAACAGATTCTGGTCAAAGGATTGGAAGGAGAATTTGTAAAAGTCCCCAAGTATTTTGTGAAATGGAGAAAAGGGCAATGGAGCTCTAGAAAATTCTCATAAAATTCAAGACTCTGTGTCTAGGTGATAAAAATCATTTAACATGTTGTATGATGCCTTTTTATGATGGTATTGAATTTGCTTTTAAAATTCAGTGCTAACTTTTCATAATATTTTTTAACAGTTATGAATGCAGGGATGAGAAAATACTTTCTACAAGCCAATGATCAGCAGGACCTGGTAGAATGGGTAAACGTTCTGAACAAAGCTACCAAAATCACAGTAAGTGCTTGAATTCTTACTGAGCAATGCTGTCAGGGACTGTCTCAGGGTGCTTAGATGTAACCTTTGCCTCCAGTTCTTACCCTAGAGTAGTCTTTTGCTATCTCTTCAAACAAGTCTTGTTTTAATGCAGCCTTTTCTGTAGTTATAAAATTTTTACTACTACAATAAAACAACCAGAAATGCAAAGCCTTCTCATTTGGGTTTTTCATAAGGAGAACATTTCACAGCCAGGCTTAAATTGCTTCCAACTCAAGAAAGAGAGTGAATAAAGAACTCTGTAGTTTGAAAACTGTATGTCTTAATTTGAATTCCAGATGGCTGGTGAGAAATCATTAGTTTTTTTTGTCTTTGAAGGAACAAGCCTTTGAACTGTTAATCTGTTCAGAGGTTTAGGATGGCAAATTATTTAATGAAGTAATATAATTCCATTAAGTATCAGCATTCCTTGCTGTAGATTGTAATCCTCCAAGAGTCATTGCAAATTTTTAGTGCTCTGAGTGCTGATAATTTCAAAGCAACTATGAGCCTTTGCTGTCTAGCACATAGGGAACATGTTTGAGTACTGTTGGAAAATGCACTGGTGTGAGAAAGGTGGGTGTGGGTTTGCTCTGTGACACCAAGAAGGAGTTTTTGACTGTCAAAGCACTTACCCACAAAGCAGTAGCTGCAAGGCCCTTCTTACAAAGGGGCCTGTGTGGGCTGGGAGATTGTCTCATCCTTCAGTGCCAGGCTGTGAGTGGAGTCACCTTGTACCTGTGGTAGAGCTGGCTGTTGTGCAAGGCTGAAGGGATAGTGCAAGTAAGACAATAAACCCATGGCTGCAGCAGAACAAGCTGCTGAGTGCCACCATCGCCCACCTGGGAGGAAGCTGTCCTAGGCTGATGTTTTGTGCTGTCAAGTCTGTTTGTTCTTCTTTGCAGGTTGTTGTTCTGTAAAATAAGCAGACCTGGGTGTAGCAACTAGAATCACAGCAGACTATGAAGTAGCTTTGCTTTTGTCTAGATCAGTTCAGTTTTAAGTTCTGAATGTACCTCAGTCCTGTGTGGTAAATCACTGTGTGAAGATGACTTCCATGTCCCTTCTTGCTGAAGGAATTTTGATGTCCCGTGTAAATATCTGGTTGGATATGAATGTGAAGGCTCTTGGTCTTTCCTTGTTGAAGTCACTTTAAATTTAGTATATAAATATTAGCAGTGAAAGGAGGTAACACATTAAAACATTTTAGGTAGCCAGTGAGTGCACTGCTTAGGTTACAGATGTTTACTTCTTTCACAGACTCAGAAATTTGAGTGAATATTTTAGATCAAAACACTCATTAGGAAAATTAAACTCCTTTGGTGTTTCAATTGCTTTAGTTCTGCATTTGAGAGAATTATCTAGCAGTTAATGAGAATTAGAAATAGGTATTTTGGGTATTTTGTAGAGAATTTAGCAATGTGTGTAGGATTAACGAAGGCAGTGTAAACAGTCTTCACACCAACTATTGCAGTGTGAGTGCAAATGTTACGTGGGTCAGGCATCCTATTTGATAAGTCTCGAGCTATGGCCTTACTGTGCCATCTCTGCAGGGACTGGAGTGTCTCCAGTCTGAAGCACTTGTTAATAAAACTCAAACAAGCAGAGAAAAAGGAGAATCACACACCAGGCCTACAAATCGGCAGAGCTTCTCAAAGATGAAGTCTGCCACTTCTGGCAAAGCTGGGAGTTGGGTTTTGTATTTCAAGACACCTAGTGAAATGACTTCTGCTGGTACCTGTTCTATTTTGAGAGCTGATGCATAGCCATTGCAACAGATATTCTTGTAAGCTATTTCTGGCCTACTGAAATTAGAATATGCTTGTTAAATCCTTCTGAAGACAAATGGATGTAATGATTTGTCTTCATAAAACTAATAATGATCCTGTTCCACTTTCAGGTACCAAAGCAGCCTGATCCTTTGTGTCAAATGGATAATGCCAATCGCCAAGCTGAAAGTCCAGGTGGAAAGAAGCAGGTGTCTTACAGAACAGAAATTGTTGGTGGTGTTCCTATCATCACACCTACACAGGTAATGCCCTTGAAGCAAGTGGGCTGTTATTTAATAGAGGAAGCTTTATGGTGTGAATAGGTTCTGTGTCACAGTATAGCTTCTCACCTTGCTCAGAGGTCTGTGATCTGCACCTTTTATTGCTACTGATGTGTTCTTCTAGAGGATTTTATTCCCTGTAAAGAATTAACTTGATTGATTACTCATGGTTATCAGTTTAGATGCTGAAAATATCTTTGAGTGAAATGTTGATGTTACCAGTGACAAAGGTCTGGGGCTTTTTAACTGCCAGGGCAAGTGGGTAAAGTCATATGGAAAGTATTAGTGAACTAACTGTTTCCACTTGAGTGAGAGGTAAGAGTCACACAAGAAAAGCACCATTTTGGTGTTCAGTAACAGTGAAGGGTTGTCTGCAGCTCAACTGCATCAATGAAGTTGGTGAATTCTTACCTGTCTTTTGAGCCTAGAAACAGCTTTTTCTTTGCTGTAGTCACCTCTAAAGTTTTATCCTTAGAGTAATGGTATGAGATTTGCACTAAATGCATACAGAGATCTTGTTTTTAGTCTGTATCACTTATCACTGCGTGTCTGTCACTGTTGCTTGAGAGTACTCAGCACTAAATACTCAGCTACTAGTGTAGCTTCTAAATATGCAAGTACTGAACCAGAACCTGTGGGGAGTCCCATTAACTGCATCTGGAAATCAGTTGAAATATTTTATCCTTTAAAACAAATGAGAAGTGGAATTTGTGGCCATGGGATGATACAGTTATTTTGTTGTAACTAGTACAGCTATTCTTTGACCTTTAGAACAAAATGTGACCTTTCCTGCTTTTCTCTAGAAAGAGGAAATCAGTGAGTGCAGTGAAGGTGGTGATAGGAATTATTTGAAGCGCTCACAAAGTCACCTTCCCTATTTTCCTGCGAAGCATCCCCCAGATAATGCTATTATCAAAGCTGGCTACTGTGTAAAGCAAGGAGCTGTGGTAAGTAGTTGAGATCAATGTGTTGGCATTAATCGAAAGCAAAGGTCTGAGGTGGTTCTTTATCAAATAGATGATTAAAAAAAAAATCAAACAGCTAGTGGTAACTTCAGCACTACTGGCAATATGGCTAAAGACAAAACCTAGCCTCCATTAGCTTGTAATTTACCTTTTTATTACTATTTTTAATGATCTGCTTCAGTGTTATGCTGCTGCAGGTGTTTTGGAGGGGGAAAGCTTTTCGCACACAGACTTTCATGTTATCGTTCGTGCATGCAACTAGGAGTTCTCCTGTTCTACACTTATATAGAGATCCTTACGTCCTTTTAAAATCACTACATTGTTGGAAAAACCACTAAAGTGTTAGCAAAACCTATTTTTTTTCAGTTATCAATAGTTCCATGGAAGGGGAACTGTTCATGCTGCTTTGCTAACAGCAGGAACAACAGCAAAATGCTTAATGAGATCTCACTTTTGTTTAATCTTAGATTATGAAGCTTCTCTTGAACATTCTTTTTTTGTTAAAATCAAAACTAGAAGCCTTTAGCACACTGTCTTAGCACCTACAGAGTATTTGTGCTGCTTAGCAGCTGCCTTAGCATCTACAGAAGGATGGAGCCAGGCTCTGCTCAGTACCATCCAATGATAGGACAAAGGGTGTGAGCTGCAACATAGGAGGTTCCACATAAATGTGAGAAGGAACTTCTTACCAGTGAGGGTAACATAGCAGTGGAATGAGCTGCCTGGGAAGGGGGGCGGGTTGTGCAGTCTCATCTGGAGATGTTTAAAACCTGCCTGCACACGTTCTTGTGCAACTTGGTCTAGGTGATCCTGCTGTGGCAGGGGGATTGGACTAGATGATCTTTGGAGGTCCCTTCCAATCCCTAATGTTCTGTGATTCTGAGATGCTTGTATGCACAACATAGATGTAAATAAGGATACATGCAATATAGGAAAACATTATAGCTGGATAATGAGAAATAAAAATCACTCAATATAAGCTGTAGTATAAAATATAAAGACATGGAAAATACTTCATGTACTTGTATCTAATCATTCTGTGATTCTAAATATAATTATACATAAATAGAGGCTTAACATGTAAATATGTTTTCTCTATATGCAGTGTACAAATGTTTGTCTTTCTTTAACAGATGAAGAACTGGAAGAGAAGATATTTTCAGTTAGATGAGAACACAATAGGATATTTCAAGTCTGAACTGGTAAGGTTAGAATTGTTATTTTGCAGTGATCATTGCAGTAAAATCTGCTGGTATTGGATTAATTAATAAGGTGACTGTTAACTCAGATTTCAGCCTTCTGTGTGAGAACATGTCTGCAAGGAAGGTATTGAAGAACAGCACATTCTGATTTTTATATCACTTGCTTAGGTCACTTCTTACACATTTCTTTCTTCTTAAAACAGCTGATCACTGACTCGAGAGACAAACCCACAGTCTTAATTTACTGCTGCGATTATGGGGTGTTTATCATAGAAATAATAGGAACTCCTCTCAGATACTTCTTTTACCAGGGCAGCTAAGACAGGCCAAACGCTGCTGCTCAGAAGCAGTATGTACAGTTTGGTTTGGTTTCATGATCTGTCCTCCCACTCATCGCTCTTGAACCTTTTGACCAAAGGTTAAGTGCCTTCAGGCTTCTTTTAAAATCAAAGTGACTGGTACTGGAAACATCCTGTTTTCTCAAAAAAGGAATCCCACACTTACTAAACATCAGAGAAATCTATTCTAAGGAATGATGCCCGAGTTCTAGAGTATAAATCAAGGAAAACTGAGTTTATGGCCCAAACTGCAGGATGTAAAATGTCAAGAACCTCAATTTCTGGCTCTTGTTGAGAGTTTTTTTCTTTACATATACTGAGGGAGTGCACAGCAGTAGCAGGAGTTCAGTCTTGCATCATTATCTTTGTCAGACTGTCAGCATAACACAGCTCTGACTCACTGCCTGTAATAAACCCTCTGAAAAAAAAATAGCCCAGTGCAGGTCGCTCACAAGCAAGTTCTAACTCAGTGAAGAATTGTACTGTGTCAGAGTACAATAGAAATGCATACACTTAGCATTCCATCCTGTTCCTTTCCAGCTTAAGTGTTTTGAACAATGTAAGATCTTACAGTGTCCTCTGTTCTTCAGACTAATATCCCTTTCCTGCAGTTTGAGGAAGGTACTGGATGATCACTTGTCAGACAACAGGGAAGCAGATCCTGATTCAAAATTTTACTAGTCACCAATTGTTGTTATCTTCTACAAATGCAATGAAAGGACCAAGTAATCTCTTCTAGAGATTTCAAGTGATTAATTATTTCTTTCAGCAGAGTGGGAGACATCAGTTCCCTTAATAATCTCCTGTTCCTAGTGAGAGTAATACAAAGATAGGAGAAAGATCAATGGTGATTGCTGTTTGTGCCTCTTGTACTGAAGAGGACCTAGGAAGCTCTAAGAGAAACCTGCTCTGGCAGTGAGGAGTTGAACTAGAGAATTGTGTCCTTCTCTAGAGGTGTTTAATCCCCTCCTGCATGTGTTGTTGTGCGACTGGATCTAGGGGATCCTGCTGTGGTGGGGGTATTGGACTGGATGATCTTTCGAGGTCCTTTCCAATCCCTAATGTTCTGTGATTCTGTGTTCTCCAGAGGTGCCTTCCAAACCCCACCATTCTGTAATTCTATGAAGATAACAGAGAGGTCCTGTTCACCTAGAAGAGCACCAGAGTTCCAGTTCTAGAGAAATTTGTTGGGAGTTCAGTTCCCAGTAGCTGTAATCTTCAGTCAAGTGTGACTCTTTATTGGAATTAACTTGCCTTGACAGCCAGCCTGCTCACTGACAGTTCAAGTGATTCTTAACTGGATCTCTTGAGGTGCTGTTCTTCTGGATCTGTAGAAATACATCTGAGTTCTCTGCTCTCAAAAATATGAGAAATCATGGGGTTTCTTTTCTAATAGAAAACTGTATAGATTCTGGTATTGGTTTTGTTTGTGCTTCTGTGAAGTCATTCCCCAGCCTCTCCCAAGTCTCCTCTTTGCAGTTGGGCATCTTCAAGTGGAGGTCAGTAGAATAGAGGCAATATCAGACCCAGAGAGTTAGGGAAGACCTAAGCTCAGGAATCCTGTAACGAGTGTCTGTTTCACCAGCAGTCTTGCAATCCACAGTTAACCATTACTTTGAAAACTGTTGTAATGAATGAGTGAACCTAGGAAGAGCAAGGAGGGAAGAGGGCAAAAGACTTGAAAACCTAGAGTTTTAAGCTGTCTACATTTGATCTGCTGTAGAGACAAGTGATCTAATGAAAAGTGACGTTAGGGGCTGGTTATATTTGGGTGATGTTTAAAACCCACCTAGATATGTTCCTGTGTGACTTGATGTAGGTGATCCTCCCATGGCAGGGGGATTGGAATAGATGATTCTTTGAGGTCCCTTCCAATGCCTAGTGTTCTGTGATTCTGTGACATTCACTGTTTGCTATAACAATGTAAATCTTTCAAGTATGTGCAATAAAAATTGCAGAGAGAAGCTCTGACAGCTTTTACTTCATCTGTAAGTTGAAGCAGTCCATCATAGCACTGCTTAAACATGTTCTGAGGTAACACGAGCTGTTGGGGTGTTTATGCTGCTGCAACAACCACAGGAAAATAATAGCAAGTGGGACCTTATATTGTCATGGCAAAAGTTAGGGGTTTTGTTGTTTGCATGGTCTCATGTTTTTCCTGTTGTGTGAAAATTTGACAGAGTTATAACTTCTCTTTGTGAAAAGTTACCATAATGTGCTCTCAGATCACTTGCTCTTCTACAGATTTTTGGGTGTGATTGATTTCTTTGTAGTATTTCTCATTGCAGTGTGTATAGGATATGAAGTTATTTAAAGCCTTGTGGTAACAAGTGTAATCACAGTTTTGCTGAAATAAGCTGCTGCTTGAGGCCAGATGGAGTTTTCTGATGTATTTCTTGAGAGGGGGACAGGGATGGTTGTCTCCACTATGGTAAGGTGAATGAATCACAGAATATTAGGGATTGGAAGGGGCCTCAAAAGATCCAGTACAATACCCCTGCCACAGCAGGATCTCCTAGACCAAGTCACACAGGAACATATCCAGGCAGGTTTGAAATGTCTCCAGAAAAGGAGACTCCACAACCCCTCTGGGCAGCCCCTTCCAGTGCTCTGTCACCCTCTCTGGGAAGAAGTTCCTTCTGATATTGATGTGGAACCTCCTCTGTTCCAGCTCACACCCATTGCCCCTTGTCCTACCTTTAGATGCCACTGAGCAGAGCCTGGCTCCATCCTCCTGACACTCACCCTTCACATATTTATAAACATGAATGAGGTCATCCCTCAGTCTCCTCTTCTTCAAGCTAAAGAGACCCAGCTTCCTCAGCCTTTCCTCATAAGGGAGGTGTTCTACTCCCTTTATCATCATTGTTATGGGGTTCTTTACTTCCTTTAGACTCCTTGTTGTTGTAAGTGCTGTGGGTGGTTTAATACTCCGCACAAGCAAATCAGACTTGGGTTGACTTCACCTTTTGCATAAGTGACTGCCTTGAAAGCCTCAGTTACACAAGTCTGCTGCTGTCAAATCAACTCTCCTGACCTCTTGCTTTTTGACTGTGTTCTGGCTGTTAGATAAACTCTACTGAATTTCATTTTATTTATGTCTTTTTTTCAGGAAAAGGAGCCTCTCAGGGTTATACCACTTAAGGAGGTCCATAAAGTTCAGGAATGCAAACAAAGGTGAGGAGAGAAGCACTGATGCAGCTAGATGGGATGTAGTGTAGTGCTTTAAAGCCATAGCTAGACTGCTCCCTGGAAACAACAGAACTTTTGGATTACTTTGGTTAATGTATTAATGTGTGATTATTGTATAGGACTGTACCTAGCTTTGTGCATAAAACTGATTTTAAGGGTTCTGTGTTACTGTGCTTCAAAGTTGTAACGTGTGCTGGATGAGGGTGGAACAACAGTTAACTGGCAGCCATGAGTTAGCAGTGCACGAGTGCTGTCTGGTTTGTGACAGCAGCTGTAGGAGTCTACTCTGCTTGTATAATCTCTAAACCTTTAGAGGACATTACCTTACATTAAATGTCTGAATTTAGATGAGAACACTCTTTCTTCTGCTGTTTCCCTCCCACAAAATGGCAATTTACTGAGGAATTAATTGCCTTTCTAGTAGACTTTTTTATTTAGCAGGCTACTGGTTAAGACTAATAGTTTGTGAAGACATAACAGAACAGAAGTGTGACATTTGACTGGAGCAATAAATATTTATAAACTTAACACGATATGCTGTAGAATGTTCCAATTAAATATATATAGCAGCATGTATGTCCCTGATAAACTAGGGAGTCATAAGACTAACATGAGTAAGAGATGCAGTTTTCTTTTTCTACTTGGTATTTACCAAAAGAAAAACAAACCCAGGAGAAGAGTGATGCAGAGTTCCTCAGGCAGCAAATGCCTCTGTTCTCTGCACATCCCAGAGTCTTTTTACAGTAGAAAGTTGTGCTTGCTGTTGAAGTATTTTTGTGTGCTTCATTTGCAGTGATATAATGATGAGAGACAATCTCTTTGAAATTGTAACAACTTCTCGAACCTTTTATGTACAGGTAATTTCTTCTTTCAATGCCATAGTCAAAGCAAGGAAGCACTGCTGTTGTGTTTTTTAAGTTGTGTTTAACTATGCCGTGGATTTCAGAGGAGCTGTGATCTTCATTACGGTTCAGAAAAGTGTGTGTAAGAAATACTCTGTCTAACAGCAACTCTTGGGTTGCTAGAGTATGAAAGAAATAATTAATCCTAATGTGATTTTTGTTGGTAGTCGGGTGTTCAAATTCTGTAGGGTCAGCTCAATATTTTACATCTTTTTTTTGAAGTGCTGAGGTTTTATGTCTGGTAATGGAGGTCTGTTTTGACACACTGAAGTGGCTACCAAAGCGCAGCGGCGTTTTGATGTCGGTACCTGTTTGGTAGTATGTGCCCATGTGCACTTAATTCTCCGTCGTCCTTACCAGGTCACATTCTAACTGGCTGTAAATAATGCAGATCACAAAGGCTGGCTTTTCCTGGTCGGGTGGGAACGTGATGCTTACAGTACTGGAAATAATTGTAGAGTTTCTCTTGTAGGATCAGAAAGCTCTGACACAGGCAGCGGTGCCAGATGTTGATTTACAAGCTGTCTTACAACTGAACGTATTTAAGTGACATGCAGCAGATATGTCTTGCAGGGTAGATGTGCTTATAAAGTTGCAGCCTAAATAGGAGACAGCTTTAGCTTTTTGTTTGTCTTTGTCCCAGATGGCTATTCAGTGTGATCTGTTGCATCTTCGGATTGTTGTTGTACATGCAGCTGATGCCCAGCAGAGACTGGATTTTATTTGAGTGTAACTCTTCAGTAAATACCTCATAAAGTGCAGCAGCAGCTGCACTCAAGTTCTGTCATGAGCCAAAGGCTGCTAAAAGGGGTCAGCAGATCTTCTGGAAGAATTACTGTGGGTTTTCTAATTCTTTAGTTTGCTGAAAGTAAAAATCTGAGTCTAGAGTATGAAAATAATGTAGAAATATCTGTCCATATAATAGCAAACTCAGAGTAAGACTTCAAGAAGTGTGGGTGAAGAAATTAGTCCCCATGGCTTTAACTACCAGACTACTAAAGCAGGAGATGCTCTAGGCACTGGAACAATTGAGAGTTGATGATGTTAAATGTAATGTAGAATGATAGAATCATGAAGATTGGAAGAGACCTACAAGATGATCCGTTTGTGTTGTTTGATCCAGGCGGACAGTCCGGAGGACATGCACAGCTGGATAAAAGCGATTTCTGGGGCCATTGTAGCACAGCGGGGACCTGGACGATCAGCAGCTTCCGTATGTTACTCTGAACCTCAGAGAAAATGTGATTACTTGCCATTCACTGTGCACATCAAGTTCTAGTTGTTTTTTCCTGTTGCCTCTCCTCTGTCCTGTCCTGTGGTAACGTGGCATCTTTGCATGAACTTTCTGACAGACTCACATAAGTCATTCAGTGTTTTTAATTGAGTACTCCCCCTAGTTCTACCTATATGTGAGTGATTTCATGTGCATCGTATTGTCTTGACCATGTAGATAATGCAAGTGCTAACCTAGAAAAACTCTGGAGTTCAGAATGATTTTTGTCACTACTCCTAGTTGGGAAGTAAAACAAACTTTCTAATCCTGCAGGGTGTTTCTGCTAATTGCTGGATTTTGCAGTCAGCGACAACTTCCCAAATTGTTTTTAACGACTCTCACAACTAAATTCTCGTTCTCTGCTGTTGATAGTTGATTGTACATGCAGATACAGATTCAAATCTAACTTCTCTGAGAGTCCTTCTTGCATGAACTGGTTTTTGCTGTTGGGAATGTAGCGTGAACACCATCAGCATTGCTGAACTGAGACACTGTGACGCTGGAATGGGGGGCCAGAGAAGGGCGATGAGGCTGGTGAGAGGTCTGGCAAACGGCCCCTATGAAAAGGGAACTGGGGTTATTTAGTCTAGAGAAGAGAATGTTGAGAGGGGACCTTGTTGCTCTCTACAACTACCTAACAGGAGCTTGTAGCGAGGCTGATGCCAGTCACTTAACCTAAATTGCTAATGATAGGATGAAGGGAAATGGCCTCAAGTTGGGTCAGGGGAGGTTTACATTGGATACTAGGGAAGAAATTCTCTACTGAGAGTGGCTGGGCACTGGAACAGGCTGCCTGGGGAAGTGGTAGAGTCCTCATCCCTGGATGTGTTTAAAAAATGAGAGCCACGGTCTAGGGGTTAGGGAGATGTTGGTATGAGGGCTGGACTTGATGATCTTGGAGGTCCTTTCCAGCCATAATGATTTCATGGTTCTGTGATCTTGATGTGTGAAGCCACATGAGTGCCAGCATTCCACACATACTTTCACTTAAACTGCATTGGGTGCTCAGTACCAAGTCCATGAACTTGTGGGAAAAGTAGGGATTGTAGTGTCACAGTGTCCGGGTTGAACAAACTTCATACCTTACAGTTCAGACACTGCAAGCTGTGGTTTTCACTTGCTGGCTCTAGGATGTTAGTAGTAAACTGAATGTATCATTACCCCCATAATGTGAAATCTAATAATTCAAATTTGGCTGTTCTCTACACACTCAAATTGGTAGTGTTTCTGTTAATTCAGTCTAAGCTCTCAATTGCTTCTTGCGGCTGGGAGCTGCCTCCTGCTTTTAAACAGAACTTCCTGTCACAAGTTCTATTTCTTTGGGGGGAATGAAAACACACAGATACCTTTTCTTTGTGTATGTTCTTTGTTTTTGTGGGGCTAACGAAGCAATGTAGCTGTTACTGTCTGCATCACTTTTCTTTTTCCCTCTCTTCTCTTCTTTCCCCAAGTATAGGTTACTCTAATCTTAGCTTTGCACTGTGTTCCAGATGCGGCAGGCCAGAAGGCTGTCGAATCCTTGTATACAGAGGTATACATCAAGAACTGGTGAATGCAGCACGTATGTGGGCTCTCATGTAAACGTGCCCTCTTAACAGAGGGCTAGAGACTAATTTGCGCTGTGAAACAACTAAAAACAATGCTACCTGTTGTCATTGCCATCACTGAGAACTAACTCATAAACGGTACCATTCACTCACTTCTAAAATAATTGGAGACTAAAACTGGCAAAACCACGTCTTTGTACTTCAAAGCATATACCGTACACTGAAGCCCTCAGCTGTGTGATGTCGTTTGACTAGGAGAGCATCAAGACTAATTTGCATGAGAGTTCATATTTCCATTTTACTTTCCATTTGTTTTGAAACTGCACAAAAGCCAAGTTAAACGTAAGCTACCCACGAGCTAATACAGATGCGTGCGCACACAGGCGCACGTCGTCACTCCGGCAATTGGAAGGATGATACTCTAGCCTGATTTGCATGGCTTGTAAGTCTCTGCATGGAATTATTAGTTCAAGCGTAGAAGCATCATTGTGTGTAATCGGTGCCCTGTTCAAACCAGTTCACCTCAGTAATAACAGCAGCACAGGCTCTTAACTGTGACATTACAGTCAGTGTGGGTAGTAAAATCTCCTTCAGTTTCAATTTAGCAAACAGTTTGTTATAAAGATCTTGTATCAATAACCATTACTTTTGTCTTGCCTGAACTAAAATTATGAAGAACAGTAGGGAAATCACTGACTCGTATGTTCTCCTAAAGCAAAGGTTTTTCTTGGAGTATCAAGTCCAAGGTATGAAATAAAGTAATGTAAATACTGCAAAGTACTAAGGTCCAGAGAAGGTTTCACAGCTCCTTCACCCAATAATCCTGATTTATAGAAAGATATTAACTAATCATAGTGGGTTCTGCTAATTACTAAATGAATGAATCCATCTCACAGCATTCTGAAAAAACACTTTAAAACTGCTATGAAAAATCCCTTCCATTTAGGGTGTAATTTGCATCTTGGATGCATGTTTGTGATTTGTTTTTGATTATTAACAAATCTGCTTGAAAAGTGATTTGAATCACGTACACATGTGGGTGCTCAGATTAATTTAGTTCTTGCACTAACAATGGTGATGGTAGAAGTGAAGGGTGGGTGTCAGGAGGATGGAGCCCCAGGCTCTTCTCAGTGAAGACGACTACCCTAGTGCAGTGTTTCCTCTTGGGCAATGGGTGTGAGCTGGAACAGAGGAGGTTCCACATCAATCTGAGAAGGAACTTCTTCCCAGTGAGGGTGACAGAGCTCTGGAAGGGGCTGCCCAGGGGGGTTGTGGAGTCTCCTTCTCTGGAGACATTTCAAACCTGCCTGGACATGTTCCTGTGTGACTTGGTGTACGTGATGCTGCTGTGTCAGGGGGATTGGACTGGATCTTTCAAGGTCCCTCCCAACCCCTAGTGTTCTGTGATTCTGTGAAGTGGCTGCAGCTCCTTGTGGCTTGCAGAGCAAAGTGTTCTCTGGGTCATGGCCCTTCACTTTAATCATAGCCTTAAATGCTGTATCCAGCTCTGCTTTAGACACACCCGGGTAATTGAGACAACCCTACAGAACTGATAGATGTGATGCAGAACCTGAGGAGTCTTTTTGTTCTGGATCAGGCAGGATATACTAGAACACCGAAACGGCGCCTTTGTGCCTCTGCTTCAGACATCTAAATCGCTCCTAGGTAGTCTGGGAACTTGCTTCTATCAGTAAGTAAACAGTGGAAGATTATTTTCACAGTATCAAGCTAACAGTTATGTAAAGGTCAGTGGAACAGCAGTTAACAGCAGCAAACACAAGAACAAGACAAAGAGAAGGAACAAATGAAAGATCACTTTATGTTCTAGGCCCCAAACTCTAGAGTCTTGATAGGACTAAGCATTTTCCGGTTTTGTTTGGAACAAGTTGGGGAGATTGGAACCCCAAAAAAGAGTGAAATGTGCGTTACTTCAGGACTTAAAGTGCCTGATGTATGAGAAAATGTTTGAATTGATTTGTCTCTTGGAAAGGTAGACCTTCACTACCTTTGAAAGTGCCTTCAGAAGGCCACTTAATGCCTCAGTGAAATGAGGCGCTTCCGTGTGCTGGATTATCTTAAGTCTCAAGAGCTGCTGAGCACGATTTGAGAAATTTGATGTCTTCAGCTGAAGAAACTGGTGTTGCTGTCACATACTGCTGTAAGCTCACATTTAATTGAGAACGCGCCTGCCTCCCGCTGCCGCGGCTGACGCTTTGCTTTGTGTATCTTCTGTCTTAATTTTGTTCTGAGAGTGAAATCTGAAACCGCTGCATCTTTCCCACGTGATGTCAATGGCTTCATCTGACATGTTCTCTTCTTTTCCAGGAGCGTACCGAGCCTTCTTCCGAACCCAGCCATGCTCTCCGCTCTTCCGGCTCAGCCCCAGCCACCTCACATTCCACAGCCGTTCACGGCAGCCCTCTGGTCCCAAACCCTCACGCCAAATACCCTGCCTTGGAGAAGCGAGGATTTCACGAATCTTTTACCAAGGCCAAGCCAGGGAGCTACAAGATCCAGGTTGTCACTCCAAGAGAATCAGCTTCCAAAGTGACTGAGCGGGGCCTCTTGGAACCCCAAAGCAAAAATGGCACTCAGGAACAGGATCCTGGCCTTGTGGATCTGGATGATGCAAGCCTTCCAGTTAGTGATGTGTAGGGATGGAAGCGTTTGGAGAACGATCCATTTGTTCGGTCCTTGAATTTCCTTGTTTGGACTTTTAACCAAAGAAAATGATAGGAAATGAGAACAAAAGTGAACCGGAACACTGCTGTTTATATACACGGCCGTGTGTGCTTCTGTCGCACACACGTGTGTATATATAATGTGTTTGTACATTGCCTTTCAGCTGAGGGTCAGGAACGGACCTTAGGCGTTTTCTCAAAGCCTGATAGTAAATCACTTACTAGGGAGGGGCCAAACTGCACAATTTAGAAGGAAAAAAACAAGCAAACCACAACCCTAAAAGACAGCAACCAAAAAATAGAAGTACTTGTGCGGGTAAGCAAAGGTACCAGCAACTCTTTCATTCCTCACCCGGCCAATTGACTAATTCCCAGCTAACACTGTGTAACAGAGATCTTATTGCCAACAAAAGTGATGATGGAGTTTCACTTTGAGCTACAGTAAGGTTTTCCTTTAGGCATGGATGAGAATGGTTTCTCTTTCATGACTTTTCAGATTCCAGGTAATAAATGCACAAAAATAACGTTTCTCCGTTTGGATCAACAGTGTCAACTGATTTGTTACCAGAACCAAGAATTCTGAACTTCCTCAGAATTCAAATTAATGGTGCTGTAAAACTTCCACTAAAATAATATTTGGAATAGCCAGCCTATTTTTTTTATGCACTCCTAAAGGTGGGTTAGAGCCTTTGGTTTTTTTTTTTGCACATTGGGGTTTTAACAGGCTGCATGTTGTGATGTTTTGGAGTGGGGGAGAAGAGCAATTGGACTTATGAATTTGGACACTTTAGATCTTTCAAACAGAGTAGGGTTTCTGTTGTGTTTCGTTAGGCTTTGCAGCGGGTATTTTTCCTTAAATGTCTCAACGTATCGCTGGAACATAGGAGGTTCCACATCAATATGAGAAGGAGCTGCTTCTCAGTGAGAGTGACAGAGCACTGGAAGGGGCTGTCCAGGGTGGGTTGTGGAGTTGTCTTCTCTGGAGACATTTAAAACCCACCTGGACATGTTCCTGTGCAGCTCGATCTGGGTGATCCTGCTGTGGCACATGGATTGGACTAGATGATCTTTTGAGTTGCTTTCCGATCCCTAATGTTCTGTCATTTACTTTTTGGAGAACAGTTTTTCTTATCAGTGCTCTGTGAACAGTTCTCGTTTCTAGATCTGGTGTGTGGAACGGCTCCTCGTCCTTAGTGTTGTAGTTACTGGTACTGAACTGTTCCTCGTCATGTGGCCTATTAACTCTTCGTGCACTAATGATCTTTAAAGTGCCTGTGTTTTTTCTCACGTCGTGGAAACACTTTTGGAGTTAGGTGTGTACACACAAACCATGCCCAGTGGTTCGTTGAACCTTGGCTTGGAGTTGTTCTGAATTAGTGTAGTTCTGAACAGCAGGAGAGTGACGCTAGGGATACCGGTGTTGCACCCGCTGGCTGTGCAATATGTGTGTCGTTGAAACGACGACTCTTTGTTCGCGTACACTGTGTCAGACGGGGCTTCGGCGCTGCAGACGGGAAGAACCTTTTACATTTCAAGTATTGGATTTACACTGTGTACTTCTCATGGGTTTTTGAGAACGTGTTTGCTTTCATCCCAACCCCACAAATATCTCGCGCTGCTGCTCGCTGTGGATTGTCCAGCTCCGTGACACTTTTCCTTTGTCCGCTGGAACCTACGATACTCCAGCTCTGTGACACTTCCCTTTGTCTGCTGGAACCTAAGATACATATCAGACTAGTCCATCTTCTCTCCAACTTCCAAACTTACTTCTGCTTGAGAGACACGGACGGCTGTACCGTAACAATTGGTTGGTCCAAGGATAGAGTAATTGGTGTCATTGGTAAGAATGAGATAGGACCTAACTTCAGAACCTTCAGTACTATCAGCACCTTCGTATTTGTTTGTTCATCCATAAGCTAACTCTCCGCTGTCTCCAGGCAGCGGTGTTTGTAAATGACTGGTTTTATTTGACTCTCTAGATGTCTGTGAAAACTTACCACAGGATTAGAAGTGACTGTAAACGTCTCTACTAGTGTCGTAGGTTTTAACCTCTGTAAAGATAAACCAATAGTTCCTTTAAAGGCTTATTTTTTCACGAGTACATTCTGTGTGGAAGACACTTGGCATCGACATTATTTTTACTGTAGTCTTAACATCTGGAATCACTTGCTCTGGTACAGCTTTCACACTGCATGTTCATTTTATTATTATCTTTTGGTATTGACAACTTTACACGTCGGGTGGAGGTAAAGCAGCTCCGTTATGGGACTTAGAAAAAAGAGGAGGAGGAATACAAAAACAAAAGAGAAAAGAACTACTGTTGTAGTTCAGTAGCATAGGGAAATGTTTGTGGTTGGTAATTGTCAGGGTCTCCTATTTATCAGTCCTTTTATAAATCTATGAGAATTGTTAAATTATTTTAGAAACAGTGCTGTAAATATGTCACATTTAAATTGTCAATAAATCAGTTTGGGTAACTTAAAAGAACATCTGAGAGGGTTTCTTTGTACTGTGGTAAGGGTTTTATCAGAGTCCAGTGCAGAGCTACAAACATGATGGAGTGGAACATCTCCCTGATGAGGAAAGGCTGAGGGAGCTGGGTCTCTTGAGCTTGGAGAAAAGTAAACTGAGGGGTGACCTCATTCATGTTTATGTGAAGGGCAAGTGTCAGGAAGATGGAGCCAGGCTCTGCTCAGTGGCATCCAGTGGTGGCAGGGGGATTGGACTAGATGATCATTCAAGGTCCCTTCCAATCCCTAATGTTCTGTGATTCTCTGATAGGACAAGGGGCAATGGGTGTCAACTGGAACACAGAAGGTTCCACATCAATCTGAGAAGGAACTTCTTCACTGTGAGGGTGGCAGAGCACCGGAAGGGACTACCCAGGGAGCTTGTCGCATCTTCTCTGGAGATGTTTAAAACCCACCTGGACATTTTCCTGTGTGACCTGATCTAGGTGATCCTGCTGTGGCAGGGGGATTGGATTGGATGATCCTTCGAGGTCCCTTCTGATCCCTATCACTCGGTGATTCTGATACATTCCCTTTTAAATACCTACGAGGTCAGGTGATACTTTATCCAGTTACGATGTCTCCTTTGTTCTTGAAATTCCATCAGGTTGTGTCATCCAACACAGTTCATTCTGTGGAATTTTGCCATGTTCTGCAAGGAAATCAATCAGGAGGGGAAGAGGTGGTGCACAGTAATGTGAAGTTAATCATTTGGTAACCATCTCAAAGGGGGAAAAGCCCAGCTCAGGGGGAGCAATGTGCCTTTCTTTGGCTGTACAGTATTTGCATAAGAAAGGCTCTTTCTCAAAGATGCTGTCCTCAACAGCAGCACTGGAAGCACCTCAGTGTCCAGAGCAAGCAGTACAATGTCCCCACACTTGAGTGACTGTGTTTCTCAAGTCCACATCCCGCTTTGCAGAAGGGAAGTTGCCGTGTGACTGTGACACCTTCAGACCCGGCTGCTCCAGGTACGTGCACACCCACAGTTACACCAGCTGTTCTCCCCAACGTTTTATTCCATTCCATTACATGGGACTTGTAGAGGAACCAGTTAGAAGCAATTACCCCAGCGCTGGTATGAAATATGTCTGAGAGTGTATCTCTGGTAGCTCATCTCCATCTAAAGGAGACCTTTCCAGCTCTGTCATTATATCAGAGGTCTCAAAACATCACTAAGCTCCCAAAGCAACTCGACTGCAGCAGTGTGGAGCTGATGTTTCAGAGAAGCCCTTGGTGGGCACCAAATGAGATGCTAATCCGGGTACAGCAGCTATAGTTTATCCTTCCTGGTAATAAACCTCAGAACAAAATGCAATTGCTGGCTGCAGTTCAAACTCATTAATAGAGCTGAAAATGCCACTCCTAGTTCCTCTATCTTTGCACACACATCGCTGCTGTTTAGCTTTCAGCTTCCTCATCCTCTGATTATTTTCATTAAAATCTTAGTTACCTGTCACAGCCCGTTGGGACCTAAACTGTGGTCCCTGAAATGACTCTGCTCTGTCTCCCTGTGAGCTGCCTTGTGCATTTTCATCCACTATTTCCTTGCTGTTGCTCCTTTGCTGAAGAGGGAATTGCATTATTCCTGATGGCTATAGATTTAAGCCACTAGGTTACAGTAAGAAGTCAGAAAAACTCGCTGAATGTAAGTGCCACAACCCGCCTGGACATGTTCCTGTGCGACTTGGTCAAGGTGGTCCTCGGGGGATTGGACTAGATTATTTTTCCGAGGTCCCTTCTAATCCCTGATGTTCTGTGATGCTGTGGTTTTTCGATGGCCGGGATGTCATTCCAGAACCGGTTTCTCCCTCGACCTGGTGGAACGACGGGACTTCAGCACCACCTAGAGTTTATGCTCCAGCTGGAGAAATTCTGCCCGTCGGGATTTACTCAAACACATTTCTGAACCTTAAAGAATCTATCTTGAAACTCCAGTTGTTTAAGTCACTGGGCTCCCGACAGCTGTGGCGTCTTGATTTGGTGGAGGTTTTTTAACTCTGTCTCGAGTAAGCTGTGAGTAGCGAAGGGCAATGAATGGCTGGAGACAGAAAAGCTCCCCTTCTCCCCTCCTTTTTGTTTGCTCCTGAGGAAGCTGTGGTCAAATCTGTGAACTCATTCAGTGGGTGACAGAAGTGTGAGGCTTCGCGTGGTGCAACTGGCTGTAGAAAGCAACTAGAAGCAATCAGGTTAATAAAAGAATCAAGAACTGACCCCAGCATGTAAAAGCAGGGTCTCAAACTACCAAATTACAGCTTGAATGAACTATATGGATGTTTGCCTGTGATAATCCTGTTCCAAGTAGCCAGGTAGTCGTTTGTCTACTCTGAGTAGCTATCAGGGGATGACAAACCAGCCTATGTGTGGGACAAAGACTACTGGTCTTGTGAAAGCTCCTTATTATATGGGGTGGGGGAAGAAATAAGGGGAAATTTGGACAAGGCTTTTCCATCCTACAAGTTAAAGTGACATAAAGTAGCCTGAAGAAGGGAAGGCTCTGGGGGGGACCTTATAACAGCCCTCCAGTACCTGAAGGTGCTACAGGAAAGCTGGAGAGGGAGCTTTTACAAGGACTGTAGCGACAGGACAAGGGGCATGGTTTCAGGCTAAAAGAGGGGAGATTTATACTGGATCTTGGGAAGAAATTCCTCACTATGGAGGCTGCTGAGGCACTGGGACAGGTTGCCCAAGGAGATTGTGGCTGCTTCATCATCCCTGGAAGCGTTCAAGGCCAGGTTGGATGGAACTTTTGACAACCTGGTCTGGTGAGAGGTGTCACTGCCCATGGCAGGGGTTTGGAAGTAGATGATCTGAGATCCCTTCCAACCTAAACAATTCTAAGTGAAGCCCTCTGTGCTATGTACAGCTGTATCAGGTTTATTTAATGTATTCACACTGTATTTTGGACCATAACCTATATAACTGTTTGATGTTCCAAGCCAGCAAGCTGCTGAAGTACTTCTAGTGTCTTCCATGGAAGGCTGCTCTCTGGAAAAACTGAGTCCTATTCTACTTGAATCTGTCCCAAATATCTGCTGTGGATCTTTGCTTCAGATTTTCTGCACAACCTCTGAGAAGAAGAAACTGGTTACTCCCAGGTAGAGGCACTCTGATAAGGGGTGGTAGCAGCTGTTGAGTATCACTCCTCAAGTGGTTCCTTTGACAGTGTAATTAGGGATTTGCATTTAAGATGACTGCACTTTGCACATCAGTATGTGCAGTGAACAAACCTTTTAAGAATTTAAACCACTTTGCCCTACATTCCTGTCACCCCCCATCCTCCTGCTGGTAACTGAACCATCAGGACACCCCAGTAATAATCTGCTCTCTACAGGTGGGTGTCAAAGACCTTTTTACAGCAGCACGTTTGAGGTTTTGAGTTAGTTAGTGAAGCTTCTGTGGGTGTTGTACAGCCCCTGCCTGTAAGCTTAATACTCCTAGTTGTAGGATCACCTTCTGAACCCAAAGATCATTTGGTCAGATGAGCAATTGTTTCTTGGGGTAGTTGATTCGTTTTCTGTGGAGCTTTTACAGAAGATAGCTTGACCACTGATTTTGGGAATGATGTCCCACAGCAGGACTGTGCGACTTAGTCTGGGTTATCCTGCTCTGGCAGGGGGATTTGGACTAGATGATCTTTCATGGTCCCTTCCAATCCTGTGATCCTGTATGTGACTGCAGCAGGGCACATCTGGACAAGATGATCTAGCTTGAAACTCCCTGCTTTGCAGACGTTCTCCTCATGTAATGGCATTTCTTCCGGTAGTGTCAATGGATCCAGCATGTTCTTACAAAGCTTTATTATTAAACAAGTGAATATTTAACAAAATAGTGAACTCCTTGGTGGGTTTTGGGGTGGTGGACACCAGGGGTGTTACATCCTGCCCAAAGGCAGAAGAAATGTTCCCATAGAAAAGCTGGGAGGAAATAATCCATGAAGCAGCAAAATGCTCTCACACACAGAAGAGATCTAGAAGAGCTTTCTGCAAAGCTCAAGCTAGTTAGGCTTGCTCAGAATACAGGTGCTCTGGCCAGTTCAAACTGAGCTCAGAATACAGATGCTCTGGCTCAGCTCAAACTGAGCTCAGAATACAGGTGCTCTGGCTCAGCTCTGTGCTGAGAGCAGGGCTGAGCATCAGGGCAAATAGTGAAGCCCTGACAGTTTTATCTGAACTTTGATATCTTTAGAAGGATTTGTGATCTCTGTCTGGGGCCTCCCATCATCAAGTTCTATTTAAAAAGCAGGAAATTAAATACTTTGCTGGTGAAATCTGTCAAGTGTAAGTATTTTCCAGAGAATGTTTTTGTTTCCTGGCTTAGAGAGATGTTCTGGGTGGAAACTTATGATGGGGGAAATAACTTGTGGGTTTGCAGCTGATTTCAGGCAGAAGCCTCTTCTACACAGTTCTCTGGTGGGTGGTGAACACTTGTCAGTAAATGAAGTTACTAATTTGGGTTGGTTGGGTTGGAAGAGACTTTAAAGATCATCCAGTTCTAACTCATGGGCAGTGACACCTCTCACCAGACCAGGTTGCCCAGAGTCCCATCCAACCTGGCCTTGGAACACTTCCAGGGATGGAGCAGCCACAACCTCCCTGGGGCAACTTGTTCCAGTGCCTCAGGGCCCTCACAGGGAGGAATTTCTTCCTCAGATCCAATCTAACAATCTAAATCTCCCATCTCTTAGCTTGAACACCCTCGCCCCTGACTTATCTCCTGTATTCTGGGAAGTGAGAGGATGCATTCTCGGTTGTGTGTGCACCAATGTCAAATCAGTGACATTTATGTTCTCTAAATCTCTTTCAATATTAAAATTCACATCCTCACCTGATCTTAAGGTAGCAGAAACTCACAATGGCACAAGGTGGGAGTGAACTGCTAATAGTTTTCACACTAGACCTTGGGATAGACTTTATTTCCTTTGCACTGCTGAACTCTTGACTCTCTATCAACAAAAATACTTCCACTTCTGTGATATTTATATAAGAAACAATATTGACTGATCTATTACAGGTCTTCAGCCCTCTGCAGAAGAGCTCAAAGCTGCTGTTGCTGGCTGACTGTGCACAGAATAGACCCCTACACCAGGGTGAAGGTCAGTAGACCCAACTGGTGTTTCAGTAGTTGGTGCGAGAACACCATAAACTCAGAGTAGTTCCTGAAGTAGTTAAATACTTAGCTTGAGATTTGAGACTTTATAAGATGAATAGTTAAGTGTCTTCTCCGTCCATTGATTAATTCCTCCTTTTTGGAGGCATTCCCTTTATTTAGGTTTTGAATTGGAGTATTGACTTGTGGAGCTAGGAGCATTCGAGGGTGTTTCTGTCAATGGGACTTTTGTTGATGTATTTGGAGCCTCTGTCCAGTGCTCCTAAAGACACCAAGCTCCAGAAGACACAACTTCCATGGAAAGAGGATGGCTGGACAAGGAGCTTTTCCACTGCTTGTGATTTTCCCCTTCAAGCAAGGGCAGTGGGATAGAAAAGCAGATGGTGTTTGGGGCCAGGTAGGACTAAACCCCACAGCAATTCACTGGTTTGGGAATATTCTGCTCCTGCTTCTAAAGGGAAACAGGTCGCATCTTTTCTGTATTAACTTCCCTTTTTAGGGCTGGATTTGTGTTACTAAAACCTGCTGATCTTTCCTTAAAGACGTTTTATTTTAAATATTAGTGGTTAGGGGTTGTGGGGCGGACAGTTGGACTTGATGATCTTGAAGGTCTTTTCCAGCCTTGATGATTCTATGATTTGGGACATGGACTTGATGCTCTTGGGACTTGTACTTGATGCTCTTGGGACTTGGACTTGATGCTCTTGGGACTTGGACTTGATTATCTTGAAGGTCTTTTCCACCCGTGATGATTCTAAAAGTAAAGGGGGGGAAGAGCAAAATAATAACTTAAAAACCCCACTGAAAAGGCAGAAAGGTTATTAACCATTAATCAATGGAAAAATTAGTTGGAAATATTTTACTATTATATTGATATTGTATTTCATAGATGTTTACATTTACATTAAAAATATTTAAACTTATAAACATTTTCATGCTTTTTTTTCTTTTTTAGGCTGTTAATGCTGTAGGGATTTTAATACTGAGGAAGTTCTGCTGTTAATTTTTCCCAGGTTGCAGCTTCACTACCCTGGTCACACCTGAAATCATATCATTCTCCTGAACTCTCTCTTCTTGCACAGCACCCAAGGTACTGGAAAACAGCAGAAGTAAATGGTTTGTACTGGAGCTTCTACTGGAGTCTTTGCGGTTTCCCTGTTGCAGATACTAATCGAGCAAAAAGTGAGTTTTTTACATGTTTGTGGCTTTGTGGTCGGTTTGGTAACAGATAAGATAATTTTACAATGTTCCTGGAACAATTAGGTCTGAATTCTGGTGCTGCCACCATCTACTCAGGAGGCTCCTTGTAGATTTAGAGCTCTGGAACGGGCTGCCCAGGGAGGTTGTGGAGTCTCCTTCTCTGGAGACATTTCAAACCCACCTGGACATGTTCCTGTGTGACTTGGTGTAGGTGGTCCTGCTGTGGCAGGGGGATTAGACTGGATGATCTTCCAAGGTCCCTTTCAATCCCTAATGCTCTGTGATTCTGTGGTTTGTCCACTTTTTTTTGGTGGGAGTGAAGACTTTGTGCTTCTGTATTAATGCAGTTGCTGGCATCTTCCTTTTCTTAGTCACAGCTCATCTAATGCTCAATGACATTTCATCTGGCCTAATGGTTTGTGAAGTTCATTAGGTCCTTGGTTATCTGATGCCTGATAAAAACACTCTTAAATAATTACAGACTGTTAGTTCTCTTCAAGAGTTTAATCGGCTGGTAATTAAAAAATTAGCTGTGCTCAATTTCCAGCCCTTCGTTCTACTTGTACCTTTCCCCACCAGCTTTGGGAGATGATTTGTGTCCCCTCAAAGGGTCCCTGTGTGATTAAATTGCCTGTCAGAGCAGGTGGCAAAAGGCCATATGGCAAAGGGACTCTGGCCACCGGATCTGGCTCTTGCACAGATAAATCCGATCAGCCCGAGTGTGGGATGATGGAAGGGGATTTTTTTCTGTCTTTCAGTTGATTAACATTCTCTTAATGGCTAGTAACCCCCTTGCCTTGAAGCTCTGAGAAGCCACCCTAGCACATCCTTTCCCCGATTCCCGATGCCTTTGGGGTCCCAGGGGTGCATTGTTCGGGGTCCCAGGGGTGCACTGTTCGGGGTCCCAGGGGTGCATTGTTCGGTCTCCCCGCCCCAGGTCATGCCAGAGCTGGGGAATTCTGAGCTCGGAAGTTCCCCGAGGGGATGATTGGCATTTGCATTACTCGCTTGACTCCTTATCAGATAGAAAAATAATCGACGTTTGCAGTAGATCGCCTTTCCCGTAATTCCTTAAGTGGGGGAGAGCGCTCAGTCCCCCCTCCCCAGCCCCTCCAGGGTGGCTACTGCAACTCCAAGTTCAGCAGCTTTGCGACGGGACGGTCCAGTTTATCTCCGAAAGACAAAGCAGCAGGGAGGAGGTGATGGAGTGTTGTCACGGCCCCGGGGTTGGGAGGTGGGAACTGCGGGGTTACTGCCCGGAGTGTGGAAAGGGGTAGCGGGGGTGTTACTGTCCCATAAGGGAGGGTGGGGGAGGTAGGCTGTGCCCGCAACCGCTCCGCCCCGCCGCCCGCCCCGTCGGCGCCGCCGCCCCCTCCCGCCGCTTAAAGCCATCGCGCCGCGCTCGTCCCAGCTTAAAGCCGCCACTGACCGCCCGCCCCGTCCCATCCCGTCCCGCCGCTGCGATGCCTCTGCGGGGCTGGATCCTGCTGCTGGCGGCCCTGCTGCCCGCTGCCATCACGGCCGCACCCTCCCCCGTCTGCCCCGAGCGCTGCGACCGCTCCCGGTGCCCCCCGCTCCCCTCATCTTGCCCCGGCGGGGCCGTGCTCGACGGCTGCGGCTGCTGCCGGGTGTGCGGGGCGGAGGAGGGTGAACCGTGCGGCGTGGGACCCGGCGGGGGCCCGCCCTGCGGTGAGGGGCTGCAGTGCGTGGTCCAGGGGGTCCCAGTATCGGCCACCGTGCGCAAACGGGCGGCCCCCGGACGCTGTCTCTGCTCCAGCACCGAGCCCGTCTGCGGTAGCGATGCGGTCACCTACGCCAGCCCCTGCCAGCTGCGGGCCGCCAGCCGCCGCGCAGAGAGACAGCGGCAGCCGCCCATCATCGCCATCCAACGCGGAGCCTGCGGGCAAGGTAAGGACAGCCACCGGGGCGGGTGGTGGTGCGGGCGCGGGGACCCCGCGGAGTCCGTCTGGAGGAGGCATCGCGTCCTGCTCTAGGGTGGTGCGAATACAGAATTCCCCCCTGAAGAGCGATCTCTCCGCTTTCTGGAGATTCCCTTTTTCCTGGAGAAGGGGGTTCACACCGCTCCGGTGCGGTGGAGCAGCATCCCCCAGATCCCTGCTAGGTGCGGACATCCCTCGGGCTTGGCATCTCCGAGGTCCCGGCTCGGAGCTTGGCATCCCCGCAGAAGACCAAAGGAAAGGGCCGTCCTTGGCTCCGGTTTGGTATTCCAGCCCAGTGAGAAAGTGGAGCAGGAATGCAGCGTTTGGCTTCTCCTGCCAAGTGTCAGGGGGAATGAAAACACTATAGCTCGCTTGAAAACTAAACATCTCCTCCCTGCCCTTCTCTTCCCGCTTCTTGAGCCATGCCGGGCTAAAACTGGGGGAGAAACTGGTTGCAAAACTCTCCAGGAGCTGATACGGATGAGGACTCGAGTCCAGCCGTGCGGCTTAAACAGTCTCCCACCCAGGCACCGCGAGAAATGCCCTGGATGCCAGGAACGTCGAGGCTGATAAAATCCGACTGCAGCAAACAACCAGGGTGTTAGGCTGGGCTCCTAAGGTTGTCTCAGTGGGATTTTGTTAGGTTTTCAGAGAGTAGCCGTCGAGAACTAACAATAGAACGGGTAATATTTCCCCTTAGCCTTGTTGTTGCTATTAGTATGATTATTATTTAGTTGTCTGAGTTGAATTGGATGTGATTTGAGTGCTGGATGCTGCAAGACAGATGCTCGGTATTTGTAAACCATGAAGACCCGCTGCTGGGTTATTAAACTGACTGTGCGGGTGGAGTTGCTGGGATGAAGACCCTAGTGAAGTGTTTTCTCTTGGGCACTGGGTGTGAGCTGGTACATAGGAGGTTCTACATCAGTCTGAGAAGGAACTTCTTCCCAGTGAGGGTGACAGAGCCCTGGAAGGGGCTGCCCAGGGGTGTTGTGGAGTCCCCTTTTCTGGAGATGTTTAAAACCCACCTGGTTGTGTTCCTGTGTGACTTGGTCTAGGGGATCCTGCTCTGGCAAGGGGATTGGACTAGATGATCTTTTGAGGTCCCCTCCAATCCCTAATGATTCTGTGATTCTGTAGGAGTGATGGACACGGGATATGACAAATCAAAACGTACTGGGGGGTAAGTGGGATAACCTTAGCGAGATGCTGGTTTAAACCTCGTGAGATAAGGCTGCGTGTTCTCAGAGCACTTTTAGGGGGGTCATACGTAAATATCAGCGTTAACCAAGGCTTGATTTCTGAAGCCATCATCACCTTTTGGTAAATCAGTGCTGTCTCGCTGAGGGCCAACTCTTGGTGCAAGTTGTGCCATTTCTGTGCTTCTTTCTTTAAAACTAGATATTTTTATAGATCTAGCAGTTGTCTCTCCAGCAGAAGGGTATCTTGATGTGTAGTTGAGCTTGAGCAAACACCGACCCAGCACTCGCGATCAAACTCCCCCCGTCCCGTTGCCGTCAATACAACCCATTTTCTCTAGCGCTGCTTTTCCTTCCCCTCGGTTCCAAAGCTGCGTTGTGCTCCGTGGGACGTCGCTGGCATTTACTCACCCTGCGGACAATTAAACCTTTCACGCCACGGGTTTCCTGAGCCCCCAGTACAGTATCACGCCTTGTGATTTTAATTCTCAATTCCTGAAGCCAGTATTGTTTTCTCAGTCTTTTCTGCTGAACGTTGGGCGTTTTTTGAGCTGGAGAGTGCAGCGGGGAGGCCACGCACGGGCTGCACATAGACCTGGTGTAGGGAAACCCCTCCTGTAGTAGCTACACCATGCGTACAACCAGACAACCGTTCTGCCCCGGGCGATGCTTGTTTTTTCTGTCACTAGCCACAAAAGGAAGGTGCCGGAGAAGCCGACCAGCAGCACGTTTTATCCCGAGTTGCTGCAAGCGAAGCTTTTTTCACATGTAAAGAACCTAAAATAAAAAGAACTGGAGCGTGGGCTATAAAGGCTGTTCCCTGGAGGCAGATTGAACCAGTTTCAGAAAGCCAGTGCCCTAATACGAGCCTCCTAGGAGTTAATTTTTCATTTCAGGAGTGCTTTTGCTGCCTAGAATCACGGAACATTAGGGACTGGAAGGGACCTCGATAGATCATCCAGTCCAAAACCCCTGCCAGAGCAGGATTCCCTAGAGATGGAGTTATCTTTGGTGAAGTGTTTTACTCTGTTTTCTTAGTAATCGATCTAAATAAATTTGATTAATGTAGTGCCAGGGCCTGGGGAAATGCGGGAATGGGCGCCTAGAGGTGGCTGGAAAGCACTTTTGGGGTTGTTTCTGTTAAGTTTCACATGGGTTTAGTAGCTTGTCAAGCACAATACTGCACATATTGCTTAAAATATAGAGCCTGGGTGATCCTGCTCTGGCAGGGGGATTGGACTAGATGATCTTTCCGAGGTCCCTTCCAATCCCTGATGTTCTTTGATCTTTATTTTTTCTTTCTCAGTTGTCATCGATTACAATCCACTCCTGGTGCTGCTTTTGATTCTCAGAGTTCAGATACCAGGTGGCTTTTTTTTCCTGTGAGGATGCAGGAGGGGCAGGGGGAGGTTTCTTTGGCTCTGTGTGTGTTAGAGGGGTGTTTTCCTTTGCAAAATGAGAATGAGCCTGAAAAACTCGGGAAGATTTCCTAAGGCTCAGAGCTTGGCTCTGCTGAGATGATGGGTGGCAGCAGAGTGGCACCGATGTGCTTTGGAGTGTGGGATCAGCCCACAGACACACAAACACGGCCAGAGAAGCTCTGTCTGGAGAAACCCCGGGAGGGAGCAGTGAGGGAGGAGCCCAGCTCTGTGTTTTAGCCAGGAAAAGCATCAGTTGAACCAGTAAGGTGAGTACAGGAGTGGGAGCTGGGCTGAAGGGAACGGGGAATGTATGTCCTGCCTGGGCTCACCTCTGTTAAAGCCAGGTGAGGCAAGTGACACACTGTGGTGGCCCATCAACCCCTTTCATTAGTGCTGTGTCCCTGTCTGGGGCCATGTGCCTGTTTCAAGCTCTCCTCATCTGCAGTGTGGCCACAGGCAGGGTAACTGGTGGTACCTGTCCTGCCCAGGTCCCCTGGGCAGATCTTCCCCCCGTGTGTGGCAGGTGACGCAGCTCTCGGATATGAAGAGCATCTTCATATGAAAACTGGCACCAGCAAGCTGTGTATGCAGCAGGCCTCAGCTTTCACAAAAGAACTCTCCACTCTTTGAGAAGAGCACACGAGATGTTGGTCAAGGATGCTCAGACCTGCAAGGCACCGTGTGGCTTGATGAATCATAGAATCATTAGGGATTGGAAGAGGGACCTCAAAAGATCATCTAGTCCATCATCTAGTCCTGCAACAGCAGGATCACCTAGACCAAGTCGCACAGGAACACATCCAGGAGGGTCTTAAATGTCTCCAGAGAAGGAGACTCCACAACCCCCCTGGGCAGCCTGTTCCAGTGCAAATACAGAGGTGCAGGGAGGTGAATGTGCCCTGAGCAGAAACCTTGACTGTGTAAGACCATCCCACACCCATGAGTGAGGTCAGTGCAGGGAGGCTTCAGTGCTCTGTGTGATGAGGTTCAATGTGCCGGGGAGGATGTTTTCTTTTTCTTCTGCAAATATGTTCTTGGTGCTTTTAACTCCCTGCTGCTGACCAAGGGAAGGAAGGGTCAGGGTGTTCAACACAAGAGTTAAACCAGTCTTCCTTCCCACTTCTCCTGGCAGTTGCTGGCAGCAGAACTGTCTGCCCTTCTCTCCATGTTGTGGTCTTCGCACTGTAAAACACAAACTCACCCAGGCTTGTACTTTTGCCAGAAGAAGGAGAAGAAAGTCCCTTGTGATCACTCCCAGTTCCTCTGCCCCTTTTTGAACTGGAGTTTTTTGTTTTCATGTTTTTATTAGGCTCACTGAGCCTCATGGGGTATCCCAGTGACCTGAGCATCCCTGAGCACCCTTGTAGCTGTCACAGGCAGTTCACACCTCTCTCTCACAGGTGTCTGGAGTGTGCCCTGAGCTCTTTAGAGTAAGCAGGTCACTGAAGGAGCAGGGGGAGGCAGAGGTGAGTTTAGGGACAACTCTCGGTGCCTTGCTAGCAGATACAAGCTCTGCTCTCTCTCTTCTTCACATCATTCTTTCACAGTTGCAGAGGGGGAAGGAAAAACCCCATCAGTCAAATCCAGTTTCTCACAAAGAGGCTGACTTTGTGTTTTGAAGTGCACCAGGCAGAACTGCATCCAAGTGACTCTGTGTAATTAGCTGGCAGAAGAAAGGGACCTCTGCGGTCAACGAACCGTTTGTCATTAACTCTGTCCTTTAAAAAGGATGAGATCCTGCAGTGGAGGAGGGGAAAGAGCAGGAGGTGGACCTGCCTGGAGCTCCTTTGCCTGTAGTGTAGGGGCAGGGCTGGCAGTGCCAAGCCTGGCAGGATGAATAGTGAGGGCTGGAGGAGAAACTCGGCTGAGAAATCTGGGAAGGTCAGGAGCTGAGCCAGACATTCATCAAGAGGAAAGCTGATATTGTTGTTATGAACCAGGCTTTCAGCTGCTTCCCAGAAGATAACTGCAGGCACACACTGAAGCAGCGAGGGCAGACCGTTGCAGGTTGCTTGGCACATGCGTCCAGTCTGTTAGAAACGACCTGGTGTGGAGGAACTGGGAGCACAAATGAGCACTCCAGTGCCATTTCTATCCACCCTAATCTCATTAGGGATTGGAGGGGGCCTCGAAAGGTCATTCAGTCCAACCCCCCTGCCACAGCAGGATCACCTAGATCCAGGTGAACATGTCCCTCAGCTGCTGTGTCTGGGTGATCTGAAAGTCATTATTGTCTGACTTTGCTCCATCTCTTCTGGAGCAGCAGGAGCAGGGGAGGGAGGGAGGGAAGCAGCAGCTAGCTGAAGGCAATGGAAATAAATAGCAACGTATTTCCAGAAGAGAAGCAATTCCCAAGTGTGGGGTTAGAAAGCTTTTCCAAAGCCAAGTGTTCAGCTCTGAGAGGAGGGAGCTGTAAGAAGTGGTTGGTCTGGAGCCGCTCACCTTTTCCCCTCTCCACAGTGCAATTTCCTTCCTGGGGAGCCGGCGGTGGCTCTGTGGTCTCTTGACTTCAAAAAATCCAGTCAGAAAATACAGATTGGAACCAGGCAGGATTCAATCCTTTCATCTTCTGGGCTTTGAAAGTTAAAGGTACCTGAGGACTGAGCAGGAACACTTAGAGCCGTGAGTAAGCAGCAGGAGCCTTGTGAGGCAGAGCTGGGATGTGATGGAGACGGCATCGCCCGAGCAGTCAAAGAAAAGGCTCTGCTGTCCAAGAAATAGGAGAAGCTGGAAAATATTTTCCAAGTGTGGATTTACGTGAGCTCGGAGTGGAAGGCAGCGGCGTTACAAGCTGGGGTGCTGTGGAGCTGTAAATATAAAGTCATTCCACGCTCCCATAAATTGCTGGGGCCTCTAGGATCCCCGTCTGGACTTGGCAGTCAGTCCCGTGGCGTTTGTAACTGGGCCCAAGTGAATATCCAGTAGAATCTTGGAGGCTCTGTCCAGGATGGAGAAAAAATACAGACTTCATGTTGCTTTCTGGGTTCTCCTGCTCATGGAGAGGAATAGAACTGAAAACCAAGGCTCAACTACCCTGGAGGAGCTGGGTCTCTTTAGCTTGGAGAAGAGGAGACTGAGGGGTGACCTCATTAATGTCTATAGATATTTGAAGGGTGGGTGTCAGGAGGATGGACCCAGGCTCTGCTCGGTGTAATCTCGTGATAGGGCATGGGGCAATGGGTGTGAGCTGGAACAGAGGAGGTTCCGCATCAATGTGAGAAGGAACTTCTTCCCAGTGAAGGTGACAGAGCACTGGAACAGGCTGCCCAGGGAGGTTGTGGAGTCTCCTTATCTGAAGAGGTTTAAAACCCACCTGGTTTTAAACAGGTTTATGTTCCTGTGTGACTTGGTCTAGGTGATCCTGTTGTGTCAGGGGGATTGGACTTAGATCATCTTTTGACATCCCTTCCAATCCCTAATGTTCTGTGATTCTATGATTCATAGTGAAGGGCATTAAAATAACTCACTGCTCTGGTAGTAAGTGATGGTGTTGAGCTTCTATCATTAGGTAACCAGAGACTTGAAGATCTTAAACTTGTAAGGCAGGACACAGGTGATTAGTTATTTTATCTTAAAGTGCAGTGACTTGAGAAGACTGGATCTAGGTGATCCTGCTGTAGTGGGGTGATTGGACTGAATGATCTTTCAAGGTCTCTTCCAGTCCCTAATGTTCTGTGATTCTCTGTGACCTTGTAGTGAATAGAGACAAATTATGCAGCCAGGCAGAGCAGCTTTTGAATGTTGGGGTTAATATCTGTGTACCCAGGGTATCTGATAAGATGAAGCATAAGGCTGGAAGCCAGCTGGGTTGTGCAATTTGTTGGGAGCTCTCTGCTAGGGGTTTGTTTCTGCCAGTTGTGTGCAAGCGTGTGTGTAACATCTAAACACTTACACACTCTGCATAAACACTACACATGTGTGTAATGTGTGAGTAGATCCATTAGTTGTTAAAACCTGCCTGGAGGATGGAGTCTCCTTCTCTGGAGACATTTCAAACCCACTTGGACATGTTCCTGTGCAACTTGATCTAGGGGATCCTGCTGTAGTGGGGGAGCTGGACTAGATGAGCTTTGGAGGTCACTTCCAACCCCTAATGTTCCGTGTGGTTCTGTGGTACTAGCTCAGCAGCCCTTGTTCTTCTGTCTGTCTTCTTTTCCCAGCAAATCTTGGGAGGGTTTCTCAGTCTTTCCATTTCCCCACTCTTCTTGTAAAGCTACTGCTTGGTGAGATGGATGTGCAGTGAGTAGTTCCTGTCTTTGGGTTTACAAGCTCCTTACCAGAAATTTTGATGAGATGGAGCTCCTCAAATCAAAATAAAACCACTCAGTGTTTCTGGTAGCAGTTGGATCACCCCAGATTTTTCCTGACTCGTAGGTCAGTGAATTGCAGAATCATTCAGGCTGGAAAAGACCCTTGGGATCATCCAGTCTGACCATCAACCCTACTCTAATGCCTGTGAAGCCTAGTAACCATGTGCAGAACTGCTCTGGTGCTCCAAAACCTGCACTGGGTGGTACAGCAGAGGGCTAGGAGCAACTCACGGTGCTTTTCCAGGGGCCAGTGGCCATTGCACTGTTTTACAGACAGTGAATCTAGGGCAGGGGAAGATAAAGAGCTTTGCTCGAGGTCAGCCAGTAGCAGAGCTGGGGGCGAACGGAGGTTTTCTGAGTCCCTGCTCGTTGTCCTGCCCCTTGCCAGCGTCGCTGCTCCGTTTTCCATTACTTTCCTTTTCCATGACTCCACTTCTTAAACTTGGAGGCTGAGGATTTGGCTCCGTCCTGCAGACAGCATCGACGATCTGTCAATCTGCATCTGCAGAAAGTCATCCTGGAGGTGGGCGGACAGAGCACCCAGAGGGATGACAAACCCAAACAACTCCCCCCTCCCACCATCCAACCCCCAAAATAAACACAACCCCCCAGGAATCTGGTACTTCCGTGGTGGTAAAGGGATGATTCATCCCTTTTTCCAGCGCCGTTCGACGCGTCTGCCCCCTCTGTATCGGAGATCTCTGCGCAGACCTCTATCTGCAAAGGTGAAGCTGGGCTCAGCCTCGTTTTGTGTTCAGGCAGGAAGCGTGGGCAAGGAGAAACTGTTTGCAGATAAACTGCAGACACTACTCAGATGAGCCACAAGACAGATGTGTGGAGAGAAAAGCCTCCATATAAATCATGTTGATAGGGGAGCAGCGAATATTGTCATTAGGCCTCTAAATATAACAGGAATATGGGCATTAGAGAGTGGAAGAGAAACCTGCTCCTCTAACCTCTCAGCTGTGGAGCAGGGCTTTCCCACCTGGACATGTTCCTGTGCGACCTGGTCTAGGTGGTCCTGCTCTGGACAAGATGATCTTTTGAGGTCTCACCAGTGCCACCCTCCTTCCTGTACTCCTCAAACCAGGCTGGCAGAGGTACCTCCTGCACCACTCCTCGTTCACTTCCCACATGCAGGCGCTGGCTTGTGATCCCTCAACCAAGTCTGGATGATTCCTCAGACACGTGGAGGAGCCTCTGCCAGAGGCTGAGGGATTTGTTTGCTAAGGAGATGATGTGGCTTCTGCGCTGCGGTTGTGCGGGATGTATTGACTGTGCAGTGATCAGCTCCCAGAGTCGGAGGGGGTTGTGTTTGATTAGTGTTTTGAGGTTTCTTCTACAGACTTGATCGCTCTGTGTGTCATCTCTGCAAGCAGAGCCCTGCCACAGCCAGGCGACGGAATCGGTGTCTTCTCCAGCTGCAGAGAAGCAGCATCTTAAGAGGCTTTTTTAAAGAGTTCTATCTCAAGAAGCTATTTTTAGGTTTCTTGTTGGAAGGGGTAGGAGGAAAAGTGTTTTAAAAGCATGAAAACAAGAGCTTGTTCCTGGTATCTTCATGCTGGGGTTCCTGGAAGTTCTCTAAATCTCTCTTAAGCAGGGATTTCTCCTAAAGACGCAGCGCGAAAGTTTCTCGCCTACTTCAAACGAGACCTTAATGGTTTTATAACGTTAAGAGGAATTGTCAGGCTTAGGCAGCTGTTGCTCACACGTCGGGTATAGGAATTGCCACATCCTTGTTACTTAAGAGGTGTTTTGAGGTTGTTTTGCTGCTTGCCTGCCCTGGGACGGAGAGTGGAGCTGGGAGGTAGAGTAGGGTGATGACCTGACTTGGGAGGGACGTAAACCGAGCAGGGCTGGAAAAAGGAGAGCAGAAATTATTCCTGACTCATCGGTTATATTTCCAGCCTTCCGAGGAGCAGAGAATACCGCGTCTGCTTTAACCTGTTGACTGAAGGACTCTCCGTCTGTCTGCAGGAAATGGGGCAGACTCTTTTCCATAACTACCTGACTTCTAGTCCTGAGCGTTTCCAGTGCAGGCAGGACCACCGTTCGGGATGTTTTGGAGCTGGGCACCCTTTGCCCTTGTCCTCAAACGTTCTTCACCTCTCTTTTTGTGTCTGAGCATCTGCTCACACCCTGCCTTCCCTTCGCATCCTCAGAACAAGATGCCTGCACCCACCCAGAGCACCTCCCTGATGAGGAGAGGCTGAGGGAGCTGGGTCTCTTGAGCTTGGAGAAGAGGAGACTGAGGGGTGACCTCATTAATGTCTATAAATATTTGAAGGGTGGGTGTCAGGAGAATGGAGCCAGGCTCTGCTCAGTGTCATCTAGTGATAGGACGAGGGGCAATGGGTGTGAGCTGGAACAGAGGAGGTTCCACATCCATGTGAGAAGGAACTTCTTCCCTGTGAGCGTGACAGAGCACTGGAAGGGGCTGCCCACAGAGGTTGTGGAGTCTCTTTCTCTGGAGATGTTTAAAAGCTGCCTGAACATGTTCCTGTGTGACTTGGTCTGAGCGACTCTGCTGTGGAGTGGGGTTTGGACTGGATGATCTTTTGAGGTCCCTTCCACTCCCTAATGATTCTATGATTGTGACCGTGGTGCTGACATGGCCACCCCGAGCTGTGCATCTCTGTCTGAGTGCTGCTGGCTCGAGACCGGAGCCGTCCTCGGCATTGTATTAATATGGCAATGCTGCTGCGGGAACAGCGTGTTCCTCCTCCTCCTCCTCCTCCTCCTCCTCGTGCTCCTCCAGCCCGGGGCTCCAGCGTGGCTGTTTATGCACTAGTTGGGTTTCCTCCCACCTCACCGCTGCTGTTTACAGAAGGAATCGACGCTTCCTGTTGTGTTAGATGGAGCTGTCGCTCCGCTCCGGGTTCCTGCCCTCTCTCCTTACGCTGAATTATTTCTGAGCCTCATCAGCTTGAAGGTCTGTTGCTTCAGCTCGCGGCTGCCGTAACTGTGAGAGGTTTTTGCAGGGGCATTTCTGGCATTTCTGAGAGTCTTTACAGACGTATTTTCACCCCTGGAGGTTCTGCAGAGGTTGCTAAAGCCTGTCCCTGGGAAATAAAACAGGGGTTGTGCCCTTATTAAAGGTAAATCTCTGACAGCACGGGTCCAAATTACGTTGGAGGCTAACGGAGATCAGACCAGAATGCCCATTGCTTATTAACAGGCGACTCGAAGTTGTTTTGGTGGTTCCCTGCCTGGGATGAGTGGAGCTGGGAGGTAGGGCAGAGTGGTGAATGGTCCTGGGAGCTGCTGCTGCAGAGTCATAGAATGGTTCAGGTTGGACAGGGTCTCGTAGATCATCTACTCCAACCTCCCCTGCCATGGACAGGGACACCTCTTGACTAGACTTGGTTGCTCAAGACCTCATCCACCCTGGCCTTGAACACCTCCAGGGAGGGGGGTAGCCACAACCTGTCCAGGCAATCGATTCTAGAATCTCTCCACCCTTGCACTGAAGAACTTCTTCCTAAGATCTAGTCTAAACCTCTTTTCCTTCAGTTTAAAACCATTTCCCCTCCTATTGCTAGATCCCTTTGGGAAAAGTTCCTCTCCAGCCTTCCTGTAGGTTCCCTTCAGCTACTGGAAGGCTGCTATAAGGTTTCCTCTTCTCTTCCCTAAGCTGAACAACCCCAGCTCCCTCAGCCCATCCTCGTAGCAAAGTTGCTGCAGCCCTTGGATCATCTTCGTGGTCTCCTCTGGACTTGCTCCAGCAGTTCTAACCATTAGACATCTATCTAGCAATCCATTTATTGAGCTGAAGCAGAAGATACTCTGATTCATTTACTAATTCTGTCTTGCAGTCAGGCAGTGGGACCAGACCAGTTCGTGTTCAGCTAAGTTTTTATATTTTATATCTGAATTTAGGTTGGAAGTTCTCACAAGAAAGTTCAGGCCCATTGTCCAAGGAGATGGGCCTGAGCCCATCAGGCTTGATGGGGCTCCGAGCAATCTCTAGTTTGAGACGTCCCTGCTTGCTGTAGAGGGGTTGGTCTAGATGACCTTTGGAGGTCCCTTCTAACCCAGCACAGTCTATGATTCGATGAGATTGCCCACTCACTGCTTTCAGCAGCAAGAAAATCCTGCTGTGCACTAGAGCTGGATGCCAGGAAGATCTATGTTCTACTAAGAAGGAAACTGGACCAAAGAGATTAGATCCAATTTAATTACCTTCCAGTATAGTTCTTGTTGTTCTCTGACTACAGAAGAACTTCCATGTGTAATTCTCTCAGTTTAGCCTGGTCATTCACGTTCTACCAGTATCTGTTTGTGCTTATGAATGCATTTGGACTCTCATTGACTTCCCCTGTGGCCCAGGTGAGGATGAATTAGTGGCCAGTCGTCTGGGATAGGCCGCAGGCAGAGGCTGAGCTGCATCACAGCAGCAGGGCTATCACAGAACACTGGGGACTGGAAAGATCCATGAAAGATCATCCAGTCCAATCCCCCTGCCACAGCAGGATCCCCTAGACCGAGTCACACAGGAGCATATCCAGGTGGGTTTTAAGCGGCTCCCGAGAAGGAGACTCCACTTGCAGGGGGTTGTCTACTCCTTTTATACCTTTTCCCCTGCAAATCAAGTCGCTGATGTTCTTGTGAATGTCAATTAAAACCTGTGATTTGCTCACCTTCATTTTCTTGCTCGAAGTTGACGTTGCATAAGCAGCGCCACGCGTCTGATGGCTTTTGTGTTCGCACTCGTTCGAGAGCTGCTTTGTTCTGCAGAGCTTGCATAGATTCCCGATTTCGTTTAGCTTGGCAGCCTTCGTTCATTTTTGGGGTGGGGGGAGGTTGTTTAAAATCAGTGATGGAAACTAATGATTCCAGGCTTTTGGATCAGCAGAGAAAATGCCAATTTCAAAGCCCGTTGCGCTGCACGGAGCTCTTGGTGCGTGTGAGGCTGTGGTGAAGGTTGCCAAGAGAGGACTGCTCATCTAAATATTATGAGGATGGAAGTGGACTTGATTCTCCCTTCGAGTTTGCCTTCGTGCCAAAAAGCCAGTTGTGCTGTAAATCCTCTTGCAGCAGGGAAGTATTTTGAGTGGATAGCAGCTCTGAGCAGCTTTTGCTGTTTGGTAGGATAGAATCTCAATCACAGGACATTAGGGATTGGAAGGGACCTTGAAAGATCATCTAGTCCAATCCCCCTGCCTGAGCAGGATCATCTAGATCCAGTCGCAGAGGAACGTGTCCAGGTGGGTTTGAAATGTCTCCAGAGAAGGAGACTCCACAATCCCCCTGGGCAGCCCCTTCCAGTGCTGCATCACCTTTACTGGGAAGAAGTTCCTTCTCAGATTGATGTGGAACCTCCTCTGTTCCAGCTCACACCCGTTGCCCCTGTCCTATCATTTGATTCCCCCGAGCAGAGCCTGGCTCCATCCTCCCGACACCCACCTTTCTCATATTTATAAAATGCTTGAAATCTCCCTGTTGTTCAGCACTAGCAGAGCATTTTTGCTTTTAGGGATGTCGCAGGACTTTCTTCTCAGAAACCTGGGGAGTGTCTTTGGTGTCCCCACGGATTATATAGGGAAAGCCTTAACTGCACCAGCTCTATCAGCAAGGTGCTGTGCTTCAGACCTCTCCAGATTCCCCCTGCTGACCCAAACACAAATCACCTGTGATGTTTTTAGTGTTGACCCTTATTTTCTTCATGTTTTCACTGATCAGTGCCCTTTTCCTGGTGCATTACACGATCCAGCCTTCAATGGGAAGGGGGCCATTTGGGGCTGCAGTTTGATGTCATTCCAAAACAAGAAGGTGAACGTGGCAGCAGATTCCCCTACCTCACTTTCCCCTCGTGTCTCCCCAGCAGAGCTTGCTGATACCCCGATAGCCTGAGCTAAGCACGTTTGCTGGAGGCTTTTTGTCTCCATCGTAGCGTCAGAGGGTTTCACGTTCTCCTATAGGACACGAGCAGGAGTCGGTGCAAACGGCAGCGGTTGGAGCTGCATCTGGGATGGTGGAAGCTCTCCAAGTAAAACTTTACAGTCTTGTGGTTTCTGTTAGGAGTCACTGGTTCTGCCAGCCCAGAGGTTTTGTGAGCGCAGAAACCCTTCTGGTTTCGTTCTGCGGAGAAACCCAAACCCACTCGGTTCTCCCAGTGCATCTGCACGCGGGGTTGGGTGTCTGAGTGGGTACAGGAGGGAGCAATCGTCTATCTGCAGCAACCTGATCAGGTTGATACCTTCAGTCATCCCAGTAAAGGTTGTGGTGACTGCCAGCACTGTGGAGTTACTGGGCAAGGATCCCTGTGCAAGCTGGTCTAGGGGATCCTGCTGTGGCAGGGGGATTGGACTGGATGATCTTTCAAGGTCCCTTCCAAGCCCTAATGTTCTGTGATGTCACAGATATCTGATCACTATGGAGTTAATGGGAAAAGACAGGTTCTCCACCGATCTCTGGGTCCAAGTGAGCTGTTTGCTTGCTCTGTCACCAGCCTGATGTTGGCAGACTGTGGGAGCCAACCAGCTGAGGTGGTAACACTGGGTTTTATGAATGTGGTGGGGCTGCTGCTGCTCAGATCACAGAACATTAGGGATTGGAAGGGACCTCAGAAGATCTAGTCCAATCCCCCTGCCACAGCAGGATCTCCTAGATCCAGTCGCACAGGAACAGGCGGGTGTAGGACAGGCATGAAGCAAACCCAAAGGATATTCTAAGTTGTTTTCCCTGGAAGAACAGGAGCACTGCACTTTTCCAACACGAAGCAGCTTTAATGATGAACCTGGAGATGGTTCTATGGTGGCATTCAGGTCCCATTGAATGGGATAATTGTGTTGCATCAAACTTCAGACAGTGGAAAGGAGACGTGGGAGTCTTGGGGATGTCTTAACATGGGTTAGTTGCACAGAACCATAGAATTGTTTAGGTTGGAAAAGACCTTTAAGCTCACAGAGTCCAACCCTGAACCCAGCTGTCCCAGGGCCACCGCTAAACCTTGTCCCTTAAGCTACAGATCTTTGAAACATATCCAGGGGTAGCGATTCATCCACCTCCCTGGGCAGAGCCTGTTCCAAGACGTGATGATCCTTTCCATGAAGAAGTTTTACCTAATGTCTAACCTAAACTTTCCCTGGCACATTTTGATTCTATTTCCTCCTGGCTGATTTGGTCTTGACAGATGAGAGCAGAACCCTCTTGTCAGAAAAGGGGACAACACATGAATATGAGAAGGAACTTCTTCCCAGTGAGGGTGACAGAGCACTGAAACAGGCTGCCCAGGGAGGTTGTGGAGTCTCCTTCTCTGGAGACGTTTAAAACCCACCTGGATGTGTTCCTGTGCAACTTGGTCTAGGTGATCCTGCTGTGGCAGGGGGATTGGTCTATGACTATTTGAGGTCCCTTCCAATCCCTAATGTTCTGTCAGCCTGTGAGAACAGCAGACACAGCTGAAGGGTAGAGGTTCCTCTTATGAGATTCCTATCTCCAAAGCATAATTTTCAGTTCAGCTCAAAATATCACCCAGAGCAGCAGCCATGAGCTGTAGGCACTCAAGCACTTAGACTAATGACCTAATCAGAACCTGGATCTTCAAATGCTTTTCTTGGCTCAGCTTTGTGAAATGAAATGACTCCAGTTGTTTATGGACAGGTGGGCTCTTTTTTTGCCTGGCTTGGCATTCTGTCTTGCCTCCCTGGCAGTTTGTTGATATTTCACCCTATTAATGTTGGCTGGTGGAGGTTTTCCTTTTCCTTCAAGGGCTGACAGCCAAGACACCTTTTGAAGTCCTTGGACAATGAGTTGCCTTGGGAATTTTTCGTGCTGTAACTTACTCATAGGGCTTGTTTGGTTTTTAAGAAGTTCTTTGGATCGTTCAGTGAATTCACAGCGGTCAGCGTTACGATGTCGTTAGCAGAGGTTTCTCCCCGTGTTCCCCTGTTGGTGGGTGTTTGGGGCATTATGCAAGAGTTCAATAAATACATCACCAGCCACGATACCGGCAGCGTATAAATAGAGCAGGAACAGGCTGCAAAGATCGAAGCCTGAAGGTATTTAGGAACTGGAGCTTTATTCAGTCCCCACCTTTCAGTGATTAAAAACAACCAAACAACAAAAGCCCCACTAAAAACTCCAACCTCAAAACAAAAGAAGCATGAATGGAAAGATGTGGAGTCTCCTCCTGAAGGGTGGGTGTCAGGGGGATGGAGCCAGGCTCTGCTCAGTGTCATTTAATGATAGGACAAGGGGCAGTGGGTGTCAGCTGGAACAGAGGAGGTTCCACATCAATATGAGAAGGAACTTCTTCCCAGTGAGGGTGACAGAGCACTGGAAGGGGCTGCCCAGGGGGGTTGTGGAGTCTCCTATCTGAAGAGGTTTAAAACCCACCTGTCCTGTGCGACTTGATCTAGGTGGTCCTGCTGTGGCAGAGGGATTGAACTGGATGATCTTTGAGGTCTCTTCCAATCCCTAATGTTCTGTGATTCTCTAATATACAGGCAGTGGGAATTAAATAGTCAAAATAATCACAACTGGAGCTCTTGCTTTTTCGTTGCCACACAGTCCTCTAAAGCACTGCAGAACCTCCAGCTCTTTTAACCTGAGAACTTGGAGGATGTTGCATGATGCCCACCCCACTCTTAAAACTGGTGTTTTTGCAAAACCCTGAAGCATCAGTGCAGCTGGAAAACACATGTCAGAGAGAAGGGGAAAGTATCTCCTGGGTAATTCTGTGCTTCACTGCTGTCTTCTTGAGAACTGAACAGGGAGAAGTTGAATGAACTATAACCAGGGCAGTGTAGAGTCTGGCATCTGGGCAAGAACAACCCCAGGGACCAGGATAGGCTGGGGAACCTATCTGTTGGAGAGCAGTGTAGGAGAAAGGGGCCTGGGGGTCCTAGCAGGCAGCAAGATGACCATGAGCCAGCAATGGGCTGCTCTTGTGGCCAAGAAGGTCAATGGCATCCTGGGGTAGATTAGTAGATTGACAGAGGTTCTCCTCCCCCTCTACTCTGCCCTGGTCAGACCACATCTGGAATCTTGTGTCCAGTTGTGTGCCCCGCAGTCCCAATCCCTAGTGTTCTGTGATTCTTCTGAAGTGGCTGGTGATGGCTGGAAACCACCACACAGTGAGTGTCTGCTCGCATTAGGTTTGTGTTGGCATTTCAATGGCAATTGAGGCTTCCACGCAGCAGCCTGTGTCTAAATGTAAGATTTTACGTGGTGGTGGGTTGCTCATAGGAGGGAGAAGTGAACCTTTTGGCTCCCACGTGTTCAGGAGTCCCCAAAGCAATCAGCTCTGGTGACAGGTGTGTGCCTGCCGGGCAGATGCTTTGTGTGCACGTGTCTGCTTTGGTCTCAGGGGTTTTTACAGTATTTTTTACTCAGTGACAGAAGAAATGTTATACTTTTACTACAGCCTTCAGGTCTTGGGTCATCATGTAATGATAGAATCATTCAGCTTGGAAGAGACCCTTGAGATAGAGTCCAACCAATAACCCAACTTTACCGAGTTCATCACTAGACCAGATCTCTAAGCATCGCATCGAAGTGACCTTTAAACACATCCTGGGATGGTGACTCAACCCCCTCCCTGGGCAGCCTGTTCCAAACCCTGACTATTCTTTCAGCAAAAGTATTGCTCCTAATGTCCAGCCTAACCCTCCCCTGCTGCACCTTGAGATCCTTCTCTCTTGTTCTATCACTAATTACCTGTGAGGAGAGCTCAGGAATCATGGAATCATTAGGGATTGGAAGGGACCTCGAAAGATCATCTAGTCCAACCCCCCTGCCACAGCAGGATCACCTAGACCAAGTCACAGAGTCAGTCACCACTTTTCAGTGTCCTTTCAGGTAGTTGTAGAGAGTGATAACAGGACAAAGGGCAGTGGGTGTTAGCTAGAACAGAGGAGGTTCCACATCAATATGAGAAGGATCTTCTTCCCAGTGAAGGTGACAGAGCACTGGAAGGGGCTGCCCAGGGAGGTTGTGGAGCCTCCTTCTTTGCAGATGTTTAAAACCCACCTGGATATGTTCCTGTGTGACTTGGTCTAGGTGATCCTGCTGTGGCAGGGGGATTGGACTGGATGATCTTTCGAGGTGCCTTCCAATCCCTAATGTTCTGTGATAAGGTCTCCTCTTCCTCAGCCTAAACAACCCCCTGTTCCCTCAGCCACTCCTCCTGGACTTGTTTTCTTGGCCCTTCACCAGCCTCATTCCTCTTCTCTGCACCTACTCCAGCACCTCAAGGTTTTCCTTGAATTGAAACCAGCTGATAGGAATAGCCTCCCGTGAGCACGCGCCCCTGAACCATCAGGAGGGTACTTTGACTGGTGCTTGTTTGCTTTAAAACAAAGGTGTTTTTCCCATTCCGACGGGCAGTTGTTCAAGAGCCACCGTTGCAAAACCGCCTTACACAACGCAGGAATGCTGATACATAAGCGAGGCGTGGCAGCGCTGCTCCGCGTTTTTTAGGTCAGTGTGCCATGAATCAGGAGTTTCTTATCTAACTTCTTTTAGGGAGAAGGGAGTTTGACCTTTCAACTGTGCAGCTGAGTTTGGGGCTGCAGCTGAGGTTGGGGCTGCACAAAGAGATGCAACTGTGCAGCTGAGGTTGGGGCTGTGTGAGGAGGTGCAACCATGCACTGAGGTTGGGGCTGCGTGAGGAGGTGCAACTGGCAGCTGAGCTTGAGGCAAGAGGAGATGCAACCATGCAGTGAGGTTGGGGCTGCATGAGAAGGTGCAACCGTGCAGTTGAGGTTGGAACTGCACAAGGAGCTGAATTATACAGAAAATAGTGTAGCTTTCGAAGTTGTGTTGTTTGGCTTCCGAAGTCTTGGCATTCGGAGCCTCCAGCTCAAAGCGAAGGCAGCTCTCTGAGATGAAGTATTAGTAGTCTCACCATGCACAGCTCAGGCATCCTTTCTCTACTTGAATAGCTAAAGGCAAAAGAAGGCCTAAAGGAGGCTGTGTGTTCCCTGAGCGCTGCCCTCATCCGTGGGAGCTCCCTTTTTCAAGGGCAGGATGTGACCTTTGAATGTCTGCAGCATCGTAACGGAGATGGAATCGTGTTGTGAGCCGGGGTACAAAAAGCATATTGATGGACACGGCAGTGCCCCGTGGCTTTTTATCCCAGTATCGCATTAATCCACCCTGATAATCGGTCACAGCTCCTGTTTACTCTGAGTGAACGTTTCCAGACTGCAGTTTGTGTTTTCCTACCCGTTTTCCCAGTTGTAACCAGTTCTCCAGTTGTAGCTGTCAGCTTTATACGACGGGGTGCATTCGACAGCAAACGTTCCCAATGGAAACCCTTTGGTAAATTGCTGTTTGTCAGTCATCAAGCCCTTCTGCCTTTCTGGCATGAAAATCCAAGGGCAACAGCTTGCCAGAGAAAGCACAGGACACTTTTGGGGAAGAAAAGAGGTGAGGACACAGGTTTCTTGATCAACATTCCTGCCTCGTGAAGCAGATTAACATCCCCAGACTGTGATCTGAAACCACAGAGCGGATTATTAGGTTACTGCTGTGGCTTCTATTCATGACCAATTGCTTTTAAAAGCCCCTGAGTTGCTTTGCAGGGTATAAAGTTGTGAAGTGCTGGAACTGGCTGCTCAGGGCAGTGGGGGAGTCACCATCCCTGGAGGGATTCAAACGAAGTGTAGACCTGGTGCTGAGGGGCATCATTTAGTGATGTGTGTTGGTCTAGGTGATCCTGTTCTTGCGGGGGGATTGGACTAGAAGATCTTTCCAGGTCCCTTCCAATCCCTAACGTTCTGTGAGTCTGTGAAGGTTGGAACTGATGCTCTTAAAGGTCTCTTCCAACCAAAGAGATTCTTGAGTGATCAGGCAGTGTCTAGGTTGAGCATCACCCCCTCCCAGGAGGGCAGTGTGTGCTAGTTGGCCTCGGTAAGTCACCCAAAGCCTGTTGTTCACCCCAGAATCAAACCATTACCTGGTTAGTATTAAAAGCAGCAATGTTTTGGCCCCAAATAATTCATCGGGGTCAAGCACTGGAATAGGCTTCCTGGGAGATGGTTGAGTCGCCATCCCTGGATGTGTTTAAGGATAATATGGATGAGGTGTTTAGGGGTGTAAGGTAGGGGAGATGGTTGGACTCCGTGATCCCAGGGGTCTTTTCCAACCAGAGTGACTCTGTGATCCAGACTTCCTGCTGTGGGGTTTTGCCTCCTGTATGTACTGAAAACTGCGTAGCTCCCCAGCCTGGTTTTCAGATGGCGAAGGTGATCCAGATATGGGTGTTGGGATAATTTTCTAGCATAGTCCCGTGTCTCCTACAGTTCTGCACCCCAGTCATCCCATTACAGCATCGTGGGCACTTCGAGCACCCACAAGCTGCTTAGTGCTTTAATCTCCGGACAGATTTAGAAGCCAAATAGCAAGGGATGGATGGGAGCAGCACGTCAACACTCATCTGAGAGCCAACTGCATGTTTGCCTTGTGCTTTTATAACACGAGATGGATGCGTTGGATAAGATGGGAAGCGTAAGGAAAACAAAGGGTGTTCCAAATACAAAACACCCCTTTGGGTGTTCCAAATACAAAACACCCCTTTGGGTGTTCCAGTTGCTTAGCTGCTCCCAGTTTCAAAGTGTTTTGTTTGAGAGGGGCAGCTCTATCAGAATTTTCCCCTAGAAATTTCCAGGCATCCGATGGTGCAGACGGGTTTCCTGATGGTGACAATAGGAGTTTGGTATCCAGCTGCTGACCTCTCTTGAATACTCAGTGACCATGAGCTTTAGTGTCACACCACTGCCCAGGAATGTGGAGCTTTGTGGCCCCATTGTTTTCCTGTGCAGTAGCCGTTTTTATAGCCTTGAGGTGGGTCAGTAACCCCAAAGTACATGGGATCCATCCTCTGAAGATTCAACAGTGGGAAGGCTGCCCTAAGCATGGTCCCATATCATAGAATCATTAGGGATTGGAAGGGACCTTGAAAGATCATCTAGTCCAATCCCCCTGCCACAGCAGGATCACCTACACCGCAGAGCAAATCTAACCTGCTGTCCACATGAGGTGCCAGGCACAGGTTAGTGGTTCCAGCGGTGCGGGGCCAACGGTGGGAGAGGCCGTGCAAGCCTCATGCGGGAGCCGAGCTTCCACAGCAGCTGCTGTAGGCTCACCCTGGGGTTAGGACCTTGTTGTCCTCAGCCTTTTACAAACGCAGCAGCATGAGACTTCAAAAACCACTGAGCAGGCTTTTTTTGGCAGAGCAACAGAGCCCGCTTGTTTACTCTGAGAAGTCCAGGGAAGCTAAATAGACCATCCAGATAAAGAGGTGAGAGCAGAAACGGAGCCATCTGGGTACAAAATCCCTTTCACGAGGGAAAAGTAGGGTAGTGCAGACATGAACTAACCCCCCCACCCTGCTTGTCCCTTAGCTTGGAGCTGCAGTTCTGCTCGCCATGGCCCAGTTATGTGCTCTTGAAGCAAGGTTCCATGGATCTATTTGTCCTACTGCTAAAGCCTCTTCCCGAGGGAAATGTTGGGGCAAGGGTGATGCTGCAGACGACTTGTGACGAGGGGCAAGAGAGCCACTGGGGGCTATTTTTTTCATTCAGGTGTTTTGCAATGACTCTTCTCCTGGAACGTGAGGAACTCACGACATGTTTTCTGTTTCTATTTCAGGCCAAGAACATCCTAACAGCCTGAGGCACAAGTACAACTTCATTGCAGATGTGGTGGAGAAGATCGCCCCTGCCGTGGTTCACATCGAATTGTTTCGCAAGTAAACAAGATGCCCAGTTTTGATCTTTGTGTTCTTGAGCTCGGCTGGAAATATTGACTGATGCTTTTATTTTTATGAGGTTTTTCTGAGGTGATAAATACTTGTCCTGCTTAAGAATTAAAGATAATCTAAGGCTATTGGCAATATATAAATCAATAAATCTATTTATACTCTTAATGATAACAAGTAACAGCAGATACCCTAAAGCATTAAATGCCAGCAAAAGCTTTTTGGCTCTGTGATATTTGGAGGGATTCAGGGGATTGGACTGGATGATCTTTTGAGGTCCCTTCCCATCCCTAATGTTCTGTGATTCTCTGATCATTCATCATTTTGCAGTGATGTTTAATTTCCGTATCTTCTAGGCTTCCTTACTCGAAGAGGGAGGTCCCCGTTGCCAGTGGTTCTGGGTTCATCGTCTCAGAGGACGGGTTGATAGTGACAAATGCCCACGTTGTCACCAATAAAAACCGGGTGAAGGTGGAGCTGAAGAACGGTGAAACCTACGAAGCTCAAATTAAAGACGTCGACGAAAAAGCTGACATTGCACTAATTAAAATAGATTCTCAGGTGAGTTGTTAAAACAAGACATGTTTTAGCCTTCTTAATCTAGTTTCTTCCTTCCCAAAGGTATTGCTGACTGTAATGTTTGAGGGAGAGGCTCATGGCTTAGTGTCAAGTAGATGATTCTTGAGGTCCCTTCCAACCTGATGATGCTTGAGGATGAGTAGATGATCTTTGAGGTCCCTTTTTTCCTTACTATGAATCTAGGTGGATACACATTTTTAACAGCCAAGTTTGTGGTTGTTGGTGGTTATTTTTATCACTTCTCAGTGCAGTGCAAGCAAGTCTGTAGCACTTTCTTGGGTCCATCCTCAACAGAAAAACCAAAAAGATAGTCTGTTGTCTAGTCTATGGGAGATTGAAGACTCATGTGAGGAGGAAGTTCTTCACTGTGAGAGTGGTGAGAGCCTGGAATGGGTTGCCCAGGGAGGTGGTTGGGGCCCCATCCCTGGAAGTGTTTAAGGCCAGGCTGGATGGGGCTCTGGCCAGCCTGGTGTAGGGTGGGGTGTCCCTGCCCATGCTGGGCAGGTTGGAACTGGATGATCAGGTGGTCCCTTCCAACCCTGAGTGATTCTGATTCCATAACTTCTTCAGTGAAGTGATCCTGCTGCAGCAGGGGGATTGGACTGGATGATCTTTGGAGGTCCCTTCCAATCCCTTATGATTCTATGAGCCAGCAGGGTGCCCAGGTGGCCAAGAAGGCCAATGACATCCTGGCCTGTATTAGAAATTGTGTGTCCAGCAGGAGTAGGGAGGGGATTGTCCCCCTGCACTCAGCACTGGTGAGGCCACACCTTGAGTACTGGGTTCAGTTTTAGGCACCTCAGTACAAGGGAGACATTGAGGTGGTGGAGTGAGTGCAGAGGAGGGCAATGAAGCTGGGGAAGGGCCTGGAGAATAAATCTGATGAAGAGAGATGGAGAGAGTTGGGGCTGNTGATAGAGGGATGTATTAGTCTTCTTTGTGTGCCTATACTGAAGCCAGAGACTGCTTTTAGAGGATGTGTTTGTCAGTACTGCACTGATGGAGACAATAAATGGGAAACACCTTAGGAAGCATCTTGAACGTGCAAATTAAAGGCAGCTCGGAAAGATGCTTTCAACACCGCAAGTTGGTTTCTGAGCTGGGGATGCAACTTCCCATCCAGAACCTTTCTCCATCTCAGACATGTGGGTGTCAGCATTATTCTGCCTCCTGCAGCAGCAGCTGGGAAGCTGTCGTGCAGCTCTGCATGTGGTGCCGCACCACGTAGCACAAGTGGAAGGTTGTGTCGAAACCCCGTGTAACGTAGATGTAATTAGCCGCATGTGACTGCTTGGGGTGCTGCTCATATTGGTTTCCCTCGGCTGGGCTGTTAGTTAATGACCTCGAATGTAACGGGCAGGGACATTTCATTTGAAACACATGACTCAAAAATGTGTAGATGTTGCAGTGTTTTAGTTCAGACCTATTCCCCAGCGAGGTCAAGAGTGTTTGTGCCAGAGTTCACCACTGAATCAGATGTCTAGTGCAGAACTCTTGGATGACCCAAGATAGGATGTGCTCCAGCTCCTCCTTTGTCATCTGAAAGGTCTTTCTTTAGTCTTACTTAAAAGATTCTTAAAGGCAATATGGCAGAACACTTCTGAGAGTGCTGAGAATGGCTTTTGCCTTGTTGTTTTACCCCTGTTTTTCTGGGGTGACCTCTTTGTACATTTACCAGTCACTTACTTTCTCATTTTTATATTGAAATAAGAAAAGAGCAGATCTTTAGTAATAAAGCAAAAGAGGGAGATCCCCAGAACGAGAACTGGCAGCATTAGGATGAGTAGGATGTGGCAGGGCATGAGGTTGAGTAGGATGTGTCAGGGAATGAGGCTGAATAGGATATGGCAGGGAGTGAGGCTGAGTAGGATATGGCAGGGAGTGAGGCTGAGTAGGATGTGGGAGGGAGTGAGGCTGAGTAGGATGTGGCAGGGAGTGAGGCTGAGTAGGATGTGGCAGGGAGTGAAGGGCAGCTGGAGAAGTGATTTAAAATTGGAAGCACAACTTGGCATCTCTGGGGATGTTTAAAACCCACTTGGACATGTTCCTGTGTGACTTGATCTAGATGATCCTGCTGTGGCAGGGGGATTGGACTAGATGATCTTTCAAGGTCCCTTCCAATCCCTGTGATACTGAGGTGGGGGAAGTAGGCTGGGAAATGGTGATGAGAAAGAAGAGGACTTCAAGCGATGGGGAAGTGGATTTCAGAGAAGAGAGAAGCTGGTGAGTCAAAGAGAGGAGACTTGCTCCTGTGCCAAACACTTACCATAGCACTACATCTGATGCTTGAGCTTCACTTGGAGTCTCCTTCTCTGGAGACATTTACAACCCACCTGGATATGTGCAACTTGGTCTAGGTGATCGTACTCTGGCAGAGGGATTGGACTGGAGGATCTTTTGAGGTCCCTTCCAATCCCTAATGCTCTGTGATTCCGTGTAATCACCATCCCAGGTTGTTTTGAGGACTTAACATGAAACCCTGTCTCCTCTCTTGATACCCTAAAGAAAGGGCTCCAAAATTTCCCTGGTGAGCTGCTTGTGAGAAGGGAGAACCTGGAAGACTGGGAGCAGCTTGGAAGCTGCAGCCAGACAAGTTGCCTGTAGTCAAAACCACCCCTAAACAGGAGTGGCATTGGCGGTTCTAGTTGTGACTTGCAAGATGGCAGAGAGCTTCTTTATACAAAATTCCTGCTGTGTAATTACACGAGAGGCATCTCCCATCAGGTGAGTTTTTGATGGTAGCTGTGACCTTGTTTTGCAAATGCCACATCAGCATCACAACCTAATTCCTTTGGGTATAGATTTGCAAAGTGTTTTAAGGCAGGAAACCTTTTCTGTCTTAGAGCCACCTGGAGCCACCAGCAGCTACGATTTTCTTTCTGGAGGTGGAGAACAGAGGGGGAGACCCATTAAATCTCACTTGTCTCTGAGGAAAAGGGTTTATTTTAATGCAACTGGGAGGTGTCTCAGTGCCTGGAAGCTGAGTTCTTGCAGGTCCCTGCTGTGTTGCTCAGGTAACATCTGCTTAGCACATCTGTCTGGATAGCAGGAGATGGAATTTCAGGTCTCTGCTCTAAATTAGATAGAATATGAATAGAAACTTGGATCTGATCTATGCTCTGGAACTGTCACAGAATCACAGAACATTAGGGATTGGAAGGGACCTCAAAAGATCACCCAATCCAATCCCCCTGCCACAGCAGCATCACCTAGACCAAGTCACACAGGAACATGTCCAGGTGGGTTTTACACCTCTCCAGAGAAGGAGACTCCACAACCCTCCTGGACAGCCCCTTCTAGTGTTCTGTCACCCTCACTGGGAAGAAGTTTCTTCTCAGATTGTTATGGAACCTCCTATGTTCCAGCTGACACCCATTGCCCCACAACCCAGGACCTCATGTTGTTCCCCCCTGGCCCCTGCCTGCTGCATCTTAGGGTCATTTTGAGAAGACTTGGGGGAAAAACCTCTTGTATCACTTCTTAGTTTTTTTTCTTCTGGGATGCGAGACAGGTCTTCCAGCTATCTCTGGGGAAAGGACACTAAGAAATCCTAGCTGAAGGTGAGGTCCAGGAAACCTTTGAGGACAAACAATGCTTTTCATTTGGAGAATCAGAAACACAGAATTTGAAGGGTTCACATGAAGCTAAATGGAAATACAGTCAGCCAAGAGGTTGATTTTCAGGCTGAACTTTACAGACCCGTTCAAGTTCAGCATTTGAGCTTTTCCTTCTGTTCTGGAACACCTTCCAATCATCGTGATTCATAAAAGGCTTTTTAAAATCTCAGCGTTAGTGGCTGCTTCGAGTCCAAATGCCTTTTATGAATAAAGAAGCTAATGTGATGGTATAAATAACCCTTCAAAAGTCTGGATATAGTGTAAATCACAGAACACTAGGGATTGGAAGGGACCTCGAAAGATCATCCAGTCCAATCCCACCACCACAGCAGGATCCCCTAGATCAAGTCGCACAAGAACACGTCCAGGTGGGTTCTAAATGTCTCCAGAGTAGGAGACTCCACATCAAAACCATCACTGAGAATTTTTGTGAAGTAAGAGGTGAAGTTCTTCCTTTTAAAAAAACTATTTGAAGGTGACATCAAAGATGCAGAAGTTTTGGGGCTGTTGTTTTTCCCCTCGGTTTTTGTGTGGCGTGTTGAGGCAGGATCTGAAGGGGGAGAACGCCTCTGTGGTTAGGAACAGAGCTGGGCTTGAAGCCTGAGCTGAGGCTGTCAGCTGCTTTTCCTAAAGCCGTTAGGATTTCGCAGCAGCCTGCGTCGCTGTTTTTCTTTAAGGTGTGAACATCTGGCCAAAGACACCACTGGAACTAATCTGGCTTTGCTGAGCACAGTAGGAAATGAAAGAGGGTGGCAAACTCTGGGCACGAGCGAGGATGAGCTGTTTCCCTGATTAAATTCTTCTCCATAGAAAAGACATATTGCAGTAAATGAGGAGCAAATCTGAGGGTTGCTCTTCTAATCCCAAAATATGCTCATTTTTCCAGACTGAAGAGACAGGCTGTGGTTCTTGTATCCACAGTGAGACACAGCTGTCTGCTGAGGTGTTGAAAGTAGGAAGTAAGATTGGAGTCAAGCACCCTAAACGTGGATGCAGAGTAGTTATCCTTCCAAAACCAGACAGCTTTCATAGAAACTTTCAGGTTGGAAAAGACCCTTGAGATCATAGAGTCACGGAACTTTAGGGATTGGAAGGGGCCTTGAAAGATCATCCAGTCCAATCCCCCTGCCACAGCAGGATCACCTAGACCAAGCCTGATCTAGGGTGGGGTGTCCCTGCCCATGGTGGGGGAGTTGGAACTGGATGATCCTGTGGTCCCTTCTAACCCTGACTGACTCTATGACTTGGTCTAGGTGATTGGGGGAATTGGACTGGATGATCTTTTGAGGTCCTTTCCAATTCCTAATGATTCTATGTTCCAACTTGCACCCACTGCCCCTTGTCCTACCATTAGATGCCACTGAGCAGAGTCTGGCTCCATCCTCCTGACACGCACCCTTCAAATATTCACAGACATCAATGAGGTCACCCCTCAGTCTTCCTGAAGCTCAAGAGACCCTGCTCCCTCAGGGAGGTGCTCCACCTCCTTATCATCCTCTACGCTGGACTTTCTCCAGCAGCTCCACGTCCAGAACTGGACACAGTCCTCCAGTTGTGGTCCCACCAGGCCAGAGTCCAACCGAAACGTCTTTGTGGAGACAGGTTCTAGAAGGAAGCTGCACGGTTGCAGGCAGTTTAGATAGGAACGTGCAGAACTGCTTAAGATTTGGAGCTTTGGCAGCGCAGGCAGAGGCTGGTGGAATAATTCATCGGGTACGGCACGTGTGACCCTGCAGGGAGTGTGAAAACCATCAGCAGGATTGCACAACCCTCCAAAGCGCCAGATGCTTCTGAACCGGCAGAGCCTGGTTATGAAATTCATCTTGGGACAAACAGTGACCCAGTTCAGTGAGTCGGTGATGCAGCTGCTGAATCTGTAAACACCAGGAGGAGGAGAGCAGTTTTTAGAGTGGTTGCATGGGTGATGTCAGGGTTAATGAAGGGACAATGAAAAATGACCCAAATCAAAGCTGGCTTTTGCCTGGAGACCCAGTTTATCTTTAAAAATTGGACTCTGCTGACAGAAGTGTTCTCTGAGCCAGGTGGCTATGGTTTGGCAACGAGGATCCTGCTGTGGCAGCAGGATTGGACTGGATGATCTTTCGAGGTCCCTTCTGATCCCTAATGTTCTGTGATTCTGTGTGAATCATAGAATCATACAAATTGGAAAAGGCCCTTGAGATCACCGAATCACAGAACATTAGGGATTGGAAAGGACCTCAAAACATCACCTAGTCCAACCAATAACCCTACTCTACCAAGGCCACTTCTAGACCAGATCTCTAAGCACCACATCTCAAGGATCTTTAAAAACATCCAGGGATGGGGACTCAACACCCTTCCTGGGCAGCCTGTTTGAACCCCTGGCTAGTGTTTCAGTAACAAAACTCTTCCTAATGTCCAATCTAAACCTCTCCTGGTGCAACTTTATGCATTTCCCTCTTGTAAATGGCTTTACGTTGAGGTATGTCTTCTTCCTCCGCTCTCAAAAACCAGCCTCCAACTCTGGATTAGCACCTGTGTCATGGAAAACACAGCAGGGGCTCAGGATCTTGATTCCTCACCCTGCCCAGTTACTGACTTCTTCATCCCGGGCAGGATTTGGCACCAGCGTGGCCGGCAGCGGTGGGTTTGTGACCGATCTCTAATTTGCGGTGGCATTCCAGCCCTCTGGCTTAAGTTTTTTTTCCCTGTATTTTACTAATAACCACTTAGTTTGACACTTTAAAATCAACAAGACCTTCCGCCCTCGTTCCTTTGGTGGTTTCGTGAGGCAAAGCAGAGTCTGTATCTCTGTGGCCAGAGGAGATTTGCTGGCTTCCCCCAGTGTGTGCGGACTGGAGGAGGCAGGAAAGCAGAGGTTTTCCTGTTTATGTGTCAATAGTTTAGTAGCCCACATTCTGACAAACCAAACCACTTGCATACCAGATGCAAGAGTCTCTTCTAGAACGCTATTTGACTTTGAAATCTGCCACTGGATGTTCAACAGCTTCCTCTCGAGAGCCCGAGGAAGCCCACATATTGCTTCCAGAAGGCTTCAGGACCCACAGGAACGTGGCAGCTTGTGAAAAGCATGGACGTTCACTCCTGTGTACTCATCAGCTTAGGCAGCGGTGGTTCCCTGCTCCTAGTAGCCCCAATGGTGAGAGGAAAAACTTTATTGAAAGGGTCCTCAGGTCTCAGAACAGGCTGCCCAGGGTGGGAGTTGAATCGCCATCGCTGGACAAGTTGCAAAGTCATGGAGATGTGGAGCTCAGGGGCAGGGTCTAAGCTTGTAAAACGGATGGGTGTCAACTCGTCTACTCCTCCTCTTAGGCAGCAGTTGTCCCTTTGCCATCCTTAGCTTCTTGTAGCCCTCACAGTGGGATAAAGAGCTTTATCAAAAGGGTCCTCAGCCCTTGGAACAGGCTGCCCAGGGAGGGCAACTTGGTCTAGGTGATCCTGCTGTGGCAGGGGGATTGGACTAGATGATCTTTTGAAGTCCCTTCCAATCCCTAATGTTCTGTGAGTCTATGTAATCACCATCCCTGGACATGTTGCCAAGTTGTGGAGATCCAGAGCTCAGAGCCATGGTTTAGCAGTGGCCTTGGGACAGTTGGGTTAGTGGTTGGACTTGATGACCTTCAAGGTGTTTTCCACCCTGAGCAATGCTGTGGTTGTACGATGATGCACTGGTCCAGCTCCCCGCACAGCAGAGCGCTCACACACCTCTGGGGTGGGTCTGCCAGAACCAGGGTGTTTTGTTTTGTTTTACTTTAAGGGAGAGCAGCAAAATCTTGCCAGGTGATTGAAATCCTGATGACAGAGCAAAATAACATCCGTCTATTTTTCTTTTCATTTTTTTCCCAACTCTACCAGCTTCCCATGTTCCATATTTAGATAAGGAGACTCGGTTTTGTTTGTCTAACTATAGATGAAATACTTCTGGAGCCTTGTAATGCACTTGAGTTGGGTCCTTCATTTTCCTTGGCGTTTTGTCAGGCAGTCTCTCAACTGTGGGTGATGCTCTATATTTTCACATGCTCATGGCCTCTGTTTTTATTTTGCCACAAGGTAGTCTGAGAGTTCAGTAGTTTCATTAATGAGAACACAAAAGCAGCTCTCAGGGAAGTTACGTGATCAGCTGGATCATCCTCCCATTCAACCATCCACTTCTTTTCCACCTAAAAACAAAAAGCATGAAGGGAATCACAGAACGTTAAGGATTGGAAGGGACCTTGAAAGATCATCTAGTTCAACACTCCTGCCACAGCAGGATCACCTAGACTAAGTTGCACAGGAACATATCTAGGTGGGTTTTAAACTCCTTCAGAGGAGGAGACTCCACAACCTCTGTGGGCAGCCCCTTCCAGTGCTCTGTCATCCTTAACATGAAGAAGTTCCTTCTCATATTGATGTGGAACCTCCTCTGTTCCAGCTCACACCACTTGTCCCTTGTCCTATCATTAGATGACACTGAGCAGAGCCTGGTTCCACCCTCCTGACACCCACCCTTCACATATTTATAAACATCAATGAGGTCACCCCTCAGTCTCTGTTTCGCTAAGCTACAGAGACCCAGCTCCCTCAGCCTTTCCTCCACCAGAGAGATGCTCCACTCCTTTCATCATCTTTGTGGCTCTGCTCTGGACTCTCTCCAGCAGCTCTGTGTCCTTCTGGAACTGAGGGGCCCGGAACTGGACACAAGATTCCAGATGTGGTCCCATCAGGGCAGAGCAGAGGAGGAGGATAACCTCTCTCAATCTGCTAATCAGCCGCCTTCTGATCCACCCCAGGATGCCGTTGGCCTTCCTGGCCACAAGGGCTCATTGCTGGCTTCTTGCCATCCTGCTGGCCACCAGGACCCCCAGGTCTCTTTCTCCTATTTGTCACTCTTTAAGACAAATTGAACTCTCTACATTTGTCTCCTCATCAGTTTATTAAACTGCAAATCCACTGCTCCTGCAAAATCACGACCTTCCTTGTACCAACGAAGAGGGTTACAGAGCCGAGAAGGGATTGACTTGATTTTGTTCCAACAGGAAGATTCGGTTATTTCATGGATGAAACTGTTCCAAGTGAAACACCTCCTGGTTATATCATCTGTCACTTGTTTTTTATTTCTCTCAGGCACTGGCTGTGCCCAGGGGTGGTTACGTGCTGCCTGTTTTCTTCTTGGTTTCGGAGCTGATTTGTGAAATCTCCACTTATTTACCTGATCCATGATGCTGGGAACATCTGATGTTCACCTCATCTAATCTGAGTGTGGTGGATCACTAGAACAGGCTGCCTAGAGACACGTGGTGGAGGCCCAGTCTCTGGAGATGGACATTCAGGGTCAGGTTGGATGGAGCTCTGGGTAACCTGCTCTAGCAAGAGATGTTGCTGTGTGTTGTAGGGGGGTTGGACTAGATGGCCTTTGGAGGTTCCTTCCAACCCAACACATTCTATGACCTGGCTCAGGGGGGTTGGACTAGATGGCCTTTGGAGGTTCCTTCCAACCCAACGCATTCTATGATCTGCCTTGTGATGCTGTTCTTCCTTACTTGACCTAATCTCTCAAAGAGTCCTTGTTCTTCCTTACTTGTCCTTGGTTCAAAAAACAGGCAGACAAGGTGTCTCAAGAGACAGTTTAGTGGTCAGTGATTGTAGGGCAGATGGTTGGACTTGAGGATCTTGAAGGTCTTTTCCAGCCTTGATGGTTTCATGCCCTGATAGCTGCAACTCATGATAGGACGGAGCTGTTTCTGGCGGCGGTGCGCAGCTCTCCATTCCGTGGGAGTTATGTTTATGCAGCATTTGAGTCAAATCCGTCTGTAGAAATGTCTGAAGCCCGTTGGGATGAGAACGGCCTAAAATATTAGCGCTAATTATCGTCTCCTCCTCCGGCGGGGTGTAAACAGTGAGTCATGGGCCGCTTATGGTTTTGCGTGTTTAGTCCTATTTCTGTGTACTTGTGGAACGCCTGCGTGCGGGCGCGTTAGGATGAGTGAACGCGGATCCCGGCAGCGCCCCGAGGCTCCGCCAGATGGAAAATGGAGGGAAGGCAGAGACGTTAGCTGTTGCCCAAAGTCAAGTCAGTGAGTCACTGGGAAAGCGGGCTTTAGGTGCCGGGTGTTCCTGGCTCTGTGTTCATTGTGCTGCAAGGCTCGTTTGTCTGGGGTTTTAATTAACTGCTGTGGTAAATCTATAGTTAAACGAAGCGCATCACGAGTTGTAGCAGTAGCTACGTCATCCTGGTGGCCATCAGACGTCATGGAAATATGGAAGAGTGCGCGTTTATTCAGTGGTTATTAAGACCCAGTGGTATAATAGAGTACAGACCCCAGCACTTGGTGACCTTCCAGCCCCTGAAAGGGGCTGTCGGAAGGTTTGGGAAGAGTGTTCACAAGGACAGGAAACAATATGATGAGGGGTCATGGTTTGAAGCTGGAAAAGGGGAGATTGAGGCTGGCTGTGAGTAAAAAGGTCTTTAATCTGAGGCTGATGGATCCCTGGAACAGGCTGCCCAGAAATGTGGTGGAGGCACCATCCCTGGAGCCATTCAAGGTCGGGCTGGATGGGGTTCTGGGCAATCTGTTGTAGTTAGAGATGCCACTGCTTGTTGTAGAGGGGTTGGTCTAGATGATATCTGGAGGTCCCTTCACAGAATGTGATTCACGAGGATCTGCACTAACATCCCAGGCAAGAGCTTGCCAGAGGAAAGGTGTGAGGGCACAGGCAGGGTGTTCTCATGTGATTCTCATTACAACACTGCTCTAAGTGCTTCCCCTGCACTTCCAGTGCTCCCCTTGCAGACTGCACAGAGATATGTTAGTTAGATAACACATAACTGGAATGGGCTGCCCAGGGTGGTGGTTGAGTCCCCATCCCTGGGTGAGTTTAGAATTCACTTAGATGTAGATGGGGATCTGGTTTGGGGTGAATTGTAGCGCTAGGGTTGATGGTTGGACTCAATGATCCCAAGGGTCTTTTCTCACCTGAGTGATTCTGTGATGTTTCCCACTCAGTCACTTGATGCCTAGGGATTTTGATTGCTTTTATATCAAGGTCACTTCATCTCTACAACTTAATTACTGGAGGTGATTTTGTTGATGGAAACTTAGTTCTGAATGTGTTTTCAGAGAGGAAACCCCTCTAAATTTAAAGAGGGTTTAAAATTAGAGTTTCTACAACACATGCATTCATCATTATCACTTCTTCACGGCATTTCCTCGTGGAGGCAGCAATGGCAGGATTTCCCTGAGGTGCTGTCGGCGTGCTTTTCACCAGCCGGCGAAGGAATAAGGAGTAGAGAACATATTTTCCCCAGCTGTTTCCTAATATGAAAGAGGATTTTTGCAATTGATTGCTGTTCCTAGCAAAGGAAAGGTTAGCCAAACTCTTTCCAGAAGGCATCTGTGTTGAGTAACACAGATGACCCACAGCTGGTTCATATAGCACTAGAATGACCCACAGCCCATCCATATAGAATCATAGAATCACTATGGACTGGAAGGGGCCTCGAAAGATCATCTAGTCCAATCCCCCTGCCACAGCAGGATCACCTAGAAGAAGTCACACAGGAACACATCCAGGCGGGTCTTAAACATCTCCAGTGAAGGAGACTCCACAACCCCCCTGGGCAGCCCCTTCCAGTGCTCCGTCACCCTCACCGTGAAGAAGTTCCTTCTCATATTGATGTGGAACCTTCTATGTTCCAGGTTACAACCATTGCCCCTCGTCCTATCACTACATGACACTGAGAACAGCCCAGTTCCATCCTCCTGACACCCACCCCTCAAATATTTGTAGACTTTAATGAGGTCACCCCTCAGTCTGCTCTTCTCCAATCTAAAGAGACCCAGCTCCCTCAGCCTCTCCTCGTAAGGGAGGTGCTCCACCTCCTTCATCATCCTCGTGGCCCTACGCTAGACCCTCTCCAACAGCTCCACATCCCTCTTGAACCAAGGAGCCCAGAACTGGACACAATACTCCAGATGTGGGGAGTAGAGTAGAGGGGGAGAAGAACCTCCCTTGATCTGCTAACAGCCGGTCCATATAGCGCTAGAATGACCCACAGCCCATCCCTATAAGCACTGGAATGACCCACAGCCTGTCTATATAAGCACTAGACTTTGAACTGAAGCCCAGCTCGTGTAGGCACAGGCTTGAACACTCAGCACTATCAGAAGTAATTGTGTTAGTCAGAGATGGTTCCTGTGCTTCCCTTCTGCTGCCAGACGCGATTTTGGCTCTGTGACTGTTTTTAATAACTCAGGAACGCTGCCTGAATCTTCAACTCTGTGCACAGCCAGTCCTGCTTCTTCCTTAGTGGAAAAACAAAAATCTGTTGAATTTATTGAATTCACTTACCTGTTCCATTAGCTGGGAAGTGACCTCTTTATAACACATCCACTTCCAGAGTGCTGGGACACACACAAAAGCTGCTCTCTGTGTTGTCAGTCCTTTTTCTTCTAAAGAAAAAAAACCCAGCAGGAGAAGCGGCGCCAAAACGAGCTGCATTTCTTGGCCAACGACATCTTGCAAACACGTGCTACGTCAGCTCAACAGCATCTGGTGAGAGAAGGAAGGGCCAGGGTGCTCCCTCTGTCCCAACAATACCCATATGGGGCTGTTTGTGCCGCGTACGCCGCGTGCTTCCCAGCACAGCTAATGGGAGCAGCCTCCTGCCCGCTGCGCCGGAGCGGTCACTCGGGCTGGATTCTGGGGTGTCTGTAGACACGATGGGGAACCCGGGTACTACTGTTGATTCCTGCGCGGAATTCAGCCACAGGCTCGGTTGGATTTGTCTCCAGTGGTGAGAACTTTCCTCCAAAAGATAATTAGGAAGGGAAATGCTGTTCTCCTCGCTGTGTTGCCCTTCCAACTGATTCTGTTTAACAAGCAGTTGGTTAATTATCTTCTTGCTGTCTGGAGACTTAAAAGATGTTTCCACAGAGCATCTTATCCTGTCTGGGATTTGGCGAGGGCTTTTATTGAAACGATCTGTTCATCTGAGGAAAGTTTTCTGGTGGAGTCGCAACAAGGGTTGGATAACAGCTACAGAGGACAAGGCTTGTTAAATATTAAAACCATAACTTCTGTGTTTGCAGCGGCACAGAGTTGATGACTGACGTCTTCATTTTCCTTGCCTTCTGCTTTGCAGACATCCCACATCTGGGATGTTTAAAATAAAACTGTAGGTGAACAATAACAATTGATGGGCGTTTAGATTCGTTAATAGTGGTGTATTTTTGTCCCCAAGGGTTTGTTTATGGTTGATGGTGGCATTGGGTTGACAGTTGGACTTGGTGATTATGGAGGTCTCTTCCAACCTTAATGACCCTCTACTCTGCCCTGGTGAGATCACATCTGGAGTATTGTGTCCAGTTCTGGGCCCCGAAATTCAAGGACACAGAGCTGCTGGAGAGAGTCCAGAGCAGAGTCACAAAGATGATGAAGGGAGTGGAACATCTACCTGATGAGGAAAGGTTGAGGGAACTGGGTCTCTTTAGCTTGGAGAAATGGAGTCTGAGGGGTGACCCCGTTAATGTTGATAAATATGCAAAGGGCAGGTGTCAGGAGGATGGAGCCAGGCTCTGCTCAGGGGCATCTCATGATAGGACAAGGGGCAATGGGTGTGAGCTGGAACAGAGGAGGTTCCACATCAATGTGAGAAGAAAATTCTTCACAGTGAGGGTGAGGTTGCCCATTCCTGGAAATTGAGATTAACCTCTAGGTGGAGTTTGCAGTGAATCACAGGCCTGTCCTGAAAAGTCTTTTCCCTGCTGGGGCTGGGTTTTGAGCAAAGGAAGGAATTTGGAGGAAAGCTGTGTCACTAAGGTTTGCCAAGTAAATCCCTCAAGAGCTCTTCTGTTTTGATTTGAGGTTTGAGGCTCAATAACCTCCTTATCCTCAAATGCATAAGTCAACACCTGAATTTATACCTGTCCACATGCATCGGTGCTGTAATAGCAAGGGTCTGGTGACGTGAAATAGCTGGAGAGAGTCCGGATCTTTTGGGCAGCAGTTTAAGCATAAAAGGGTTAAAAAAGTGTAGCATCACTGCAAAGGGTAAAGGCTGATTTGTATAAATAGGAAGCAAAGCTGAGGTGCAGCTCGATGCATGTTCTGCAGGCAGGTGGTAAATAATGGCAAAGCATTACTTGGTCTAGGTGGCCCTGCTGTGGCAGGGGGATTGGACTAGAAGATCTTTCGAAGTCCCTTCCAATCCCTGATGATTCTGTGATTTGTTTGAAGTCCGAGCTGTTTCAGAACACCCTTCTTTCTTAATTACTCAGTGAGTAGGAGGCTATAAGAACTTCCCAGATGTTTTCTGACTGCTGCAGAGGGGCGTTATTGGTCCAGTCTGAACCATCTGTTACCCAGGCAGTGCAGAAACCAAACTCCTTGATGCATTGCCTTCGAAAGGACGAGAGGATCCAAACCTCCCTCCTTTCCCTCCCCCCCCACCTTTTAATTGCTGTAAATTGCAGTGATCTCTATTGATGCTGAGTTTTAAGGGTGTTTTATGTCTTACTGGGAGTGTCTTCAATAACATGACAGTGTGCTCAGAGATAAGATTGTATAAGGGAAATTTAATGGTAACCCCTACTGTCACAACAGAAAGATCCCATAAAGCCATCAGTGCATGTAGGAGGCAATGGAATGATTTATCAGAGATGCTCCACTGGAACAAAAAAGTGTAGGATAAAACATTAGCTTGTGTCTTATGAGACTATGAAACACTTTTTGACTCTACATATGTGTGCTTGATAACACTTTGGCTCTTGCCTTCATGCCTCTCTAGTGTTCACTCTTAAACAACACATTATTTTTACTTCAGCAGCTGCCAGCTAATTATTTCAAGAAGCTGTTGGAAGTGATTCATTCCTGGTGCCATCAGATGTCTGCTTTGTACAGCACAGCATAAATATTCCTTTGGTCTTTTCAGTGTTGGGTTTTTTTTCATTATTTAATGGATACCTGTTGTGGAAAAAGTACTTCTAGAGTCTAAAGAGCCCGCTCTTGAGAGCAGGAGTTCATTGAGAGGTTTCTGTGCAGAGCCATGGGAGACCTTCAAAGAAAACAGAGCGAGCAGAATCTCCAAAGGGATAAAAGCTGCTCTGTTTTCCTCTGCTTTGGCAATGAATTCAGAGATTCATAGGGTTGGAAGGGACCTCCAAAGGTCATCTAGTCCAACCCCCCTGCAACAAGCAGGGACCAGGTTACCCAGAGCCCCATCCAGCCTGACCTTGAATGGCTTCAGGGGTGAAGCCTCCACCACCTCTCTAGGCAGCCTGTTCTGGAGATCCACCAGCCTCAGATTAAAGAACTTTTTCCTGATGTCTAACCTAAATTTGCCCTTTTCCAGCTGCAAACCATGGCCCCTCATCCTATCAGTCTATGACCTATCGAGTAGCTCTTCACCAGCCTTGCACGTTTCTTATACATGTTCGTGTAGAATCTGTTCTACCGCTACAGCAATGTCTGAACCACGTTTGATTTTGTGTTGTTACTATTATTTTTAATTTCATGTTATTTTTCACTCGTAGGGTAAATTGCCAGTTCTTCTGCTGGGACAGTCTGCAGACTTGAGGCCGGGAGAATTCGTGGTCGCGATTGGCAGTCCCTTCTCCCTTCAGAATACAGTGACCACAGGGATCGTTAGTACCACTCAACGTGGAGGGAAGGAGCTGGGGCTCCGCAACTCCGATATGGACTATATTCAGACCGATGCCATCATCAATGTACGTCCCGCTTTAAGACTCGTCCATCCAGCTCTCAGATGGAAAATTAACCAGTGATAAAGAACAGCGAGCGTAGCTGGCTTTTCTTTCATCCGTGTAAATAGGGACATCTGTGCTGCAGCAGCACTGGATTGTTATTTAAAAATCCCCCCAGGAACCGCACCAAGTACAATATCTGCCTTCCCTTCAGAATTGTGAGGGAGGAGGCAATACTCTCTGGCAAATAAGTCTCTTTTCGAAATCCATCGTGTTTTCTCAAAGTGGAGCCAAGCTGAGTTGAAGTATTTGAATTTGCTTCTGCATTAAGGCAGAACAATGGGCTTTGCACCACTGCTGGCTCACAGAGCTCTCCTCAAATCTCCTAAGTGGCTGGTGTGGTACTGTTCAAACAAAGGGGAAATAACCTTGCCTTTCTTCACTCACTTTGGCAGGAGAAGGGCTGAGCATTTGCAAACTCAGCTAAAGGGCTGATGCTCACTGTAGTTAATGGCTTGGACTGCTCTATTGTCCCTATGTAACAGACAGTGACCAAATCACTGCAGAAGCATCTCAAAAATGTCTGTTCTATTTAGCTTGCCATGAGTTAAAATATAGATACTGCAACGTGTTCTTGCTCTGTGTTTATTTTCAGTATGGAAACTCCGGAGGACCCCTAGTGAACCTGGTAAGAGTTTCTCTCAGTTTACTTACTTTCAAGCTCTTTACTGTTTAATGCAAAACCCAATGAGAACACCCCACCCAACCCAACAAACAAACCAAAGCTCACAGCAGAAATGTGATTCAGAGCTTTTGTTATCTGGCTGATTACTCAGCGTTCACGTGGTCCTCACTGATCACTGGGTCTGCGTTGATATTGGCAGGTCACAAGAACTGCTTGGATGTCAGTGCTGGAGGTGGTGATGATTTGCATAGTTTGGAGCAACCCAACAGTTTTTGCCCGTGCCTCCGGCAAAAATGGAACAGCATCATCTAAAAAAATTGTGGTTGGGTAGTTAAGGAGGGAAGCTGCTGAGATTTCAAGTCATGAGGTGACAGCAGAGGTGTTTTCTGTGGAACTCTCCCGTTACTGGGAAAAGCTTCTGACTTCAGCAGCCCGTCGTTTGTCTTTGTATCGTTAGGCAAGAGTTACTGAGAAGGGGTTAGCGCTGTGATTTGTGAGGTGCCTGCTCAGATAAACGCGCCAAACCTGGCTGTGGAGTCTGCTGCAGGCCAGAGAGAGCTGCCCAGTTTTGATTGTCTCTTCTTCTAGTGACAACATGAATAGCCACGTCAGTTCTCCAGCATGGTAGATGCTTTTTATCAATAGACTTCATAAAAATTAAAGGAACCATTCAGAAGATTGGAAAAAAACCCCCATGGAGGAAGAATTGGAAAGAAATTGTAAAAAAATGGGAAAGGAAGCCGAAAGACATTTTTTAAATTGAACAAATTTGGAAAGAAATTGAAAAACATTCAAAAGAAATTGAACAAATTAGAAAGGAATTGAAAAAATTGGAAAGGAATGTGAAAGAAATTTTTTTTTAATTGACAAAAATTGTAGAGAAATTGGAAAAAACTGGACAGAAATGTGAAAGAAATTGGAAAAGCTTGGAAAGGAATATGAAAGATGTTGAAGAAAATTGGACAATAATTAGAAAGAAAGTGGAAAGAACTGGACAGAAATTTGAAAGAAATTGGAAAAACTTGGAAAGGAATTTGAAATAAATTGAAGAAAATTGGACAACAACTAGAAAGAAACTGGAAAAAATTGGACATAAATTTGAAAGAAATAGGAAAAAATAGGACAAAATTGGAAAGAAGTTGGAAAAATTTGAAAGGAATTTCAAAGAAATTGAAAAGTGTTGAAAAAATTAGAAACAAATTGGGAAAAGAGGAAAGGAATTGGAACAATGTTGAACAAAATTAGGGAGAAATTGAAAAAAATGGAAAGGAATCTGAAAGAAATTGAAAAGAAGTGGACAAAATTTAGAAATTGGGAAAAAATGAGATAACTGAAAAAATATAGTTTAGGGTTGAGTTTGTTGTGTGAATTTGTCTTTGGGATTGCTTAGAAGAAAGAATCCATCTGACTTTGAGATGTTTTACATTTGCTAACAACAACGGCTATGTTCTTGCAGGATGGAGAAGTTATTGGAATCAACACGTTGAAGGTCACAGCGGGGATCTCGTTTGCTATCCCGTCGGACAAAATCAAAAAGTTCCTAACCGAATCCCATGACAGACAAGCTAAAGGTACTGCACTTCCACGCTTGGAGGAACATCAAAACAGCAGTAAACCAGAAAGCCAACAGCTCTTGGGGCTCCTTTGGCCAAGGGCGGTTGATCAAGGCCTGTTTTCTTCTCTTTCTGTAGGAAAAGCTATAACCAAAAAGAAATACATTGGCATACGAATGATGTCCCTAACTCCTAGGTAAGTAGCCACGGGGCTTCCTCACCTTTCCGCAGCGTGGTCTCTGCATGCCTTTGGATCAAGCTCACGATGTGCAGAAAGAACCAGGACGATGAGCCAGCAGCATGTGCCGCTGCGTGAGTGCTGGTGACAACTCGCAGACGCTGTTTGCCACCTTGTTCTCTGCATCTGCTCTGTGGTTGCCCTCTCCTGTAGACTCTTGTGCAAGCTTTTAAACAACTCCCTGGCTTTTTTCTGTTCTGTAATGCTTCAGAAGAGAGGAGCTAGTTGAGAGGAGCTAGTTGAGAAGAGCTAGTTGAGAATAGAATACCTATTAGAGAAGAGCTAGTTGAGAATAGAACAGCTAGTTCAGATGAGAATCATAGAATCTTTAGGGATTGGAAGGGACCTCGAAAGATCTAGTCCAATCCCCCTGCCACAGCAGGATCACAGTTAGTTAAGAAGAGCTAGTTGAGAAGAGAACAGCTAGTTGAAAAGACTGGCTAGTTCAGAAGAGAATGTCTAGTTGAGTAGAGAATAACTAGTTCAGAAGAGAACAGCTAGTTGAGAAGAGAACAGATAGTGACTCTTAATTTCTCCTGGGACTGTCACTGTTGTTGCCATCTGTCTCATGCTGTCGTGTGGGGCAAGGAGAACACAGGACAGTTTGTTTGCAAGAAGTACAGCAGCTCTGCCCATATTTCTATGTCTATAAAAACATTTTCATTAAACAATTCACTTAATGTCAAAAGAAGCCGTGTGTGGACTTGCTTATTCATCCTCAAACCAGACAACAAGTGATGAGCAGGTGATGCTACGTCCTGTAGAAATAAGCAGTTTTCCCATGGGCAGGATGACACACAAAACAAAATATTGAAACCTGAAGAGTTTTTGGGGGTTTCACTGATAAAATGTTGAAACCTGAAGAGTTTTTTGGGATTTAACTGATAAAATGTTGAAACCTGAAGAGTTTTTTGGGGTTTCACTGATAAAATGTAGAAACCTGAAGAGTTTTTGGGAGTTTCGCTGATGAAATGTTGAAATCTGAAGAGTTTTTTGGGGTTTCACTGATAAAATGTAGAAACCTGAAGAGTTTTTGGGAGTTTCGCTGATGAAATGTTGAAATCTGAAGAATTTTGAGGGGTTTCACTGATGGAATGTTGAAACCTGAAGAGATTTTAGGGTTTCATGATGAAATGTTGAAACCTGAAATGGTTTTTGGGGTTTCATGATGAAATGTTGAGAGCTGAAGAGTTTTGGGGCTTTCACTGATGAAATGTTGAAACCTGAAGAGTTTTAGGGGGAGGTTCCCTGATGAAATGTTGAAACCTGCAGGCTCTGGGGTTTTTTTCTGGCGTTCTACATCCGCTGGCTCTGAAATAATGACCCAGTGTTGTAGCGCTTGAACTCTTGATCTCTCCACCTACCGCAGTGACTTCCCTCACCAGGAATAGGCATTACAAAAGCAGTTTGCATGCACAAAGCTCTGTGACTCTGGAAAGGAGTCAGAGGGTTAAAGCGAGCCGCGAAGTGTCGCACCCGCACGCATGACAGACCGCAGCACGTGCATGTGTCGAGTGACCTCGCCAAGTATGAACGCCCGCGGGTTTTCGCTTGGTTGTTTCTTTTTCAAAATACTTTTGTTGCTCTTTCCTCCTTTTTCCAGCAAAGCTAGAGAGCTGAAGGATCGCCACAAAGACTTTCCCGATGTTGTCTCTGGGGCCTACGTTATTGAAGTCATTCCAGAAACACCAGCTGAGGCGTAAGTTGAAGTTCTTCTTGCTCCAGACCGCTGCCGCTGACTTTTTATGGGGGGGGTGATGCTAGAGAATGTTCCCTGCTTAGCTGGCTCCCTTGATTAGGCTCAATTAACAGCAGCATCACCATCTGATGGTGATTAGGTTGACTGCTGGAATCCAGGTTGTGGTTTCAGTCGGGTCCCCAGTGGGCAATACCATGAGCGTATCGGGGTTTTGCAGCAAAACCTGTCGGTGCTCCCAGCCAGAAGGGCAAGGACTCAGTGGGCGTGGAAACTCCAGCCTCGGTTTTCTCAGCGATCGCTTCCAAGACATCTGTTGTACCGCTGCCAGTGCTGAGTAGAGACATCTGCTTGTGTGTGCTCCCCTGGCCCTGCTGGTCACTTGGGCAGAGCAGTGAGGGAGAAGCTTTGTGTCTACCTTGTGGAGGCTCGTCCGTTTCAACCCAGGCATGTCAGTGTTGGGCAAACCCACTCGATCTAGTGAGGTGGTTGAGGTCTCATCCCTGAGGACATTCAAGGTCAGGCTGGATATGGCTCTGGGCAAACTGGTCTAATAAGTGATGTCCTTGCTTGTTGTAGAGGAGTTGAACTAGATGACCTTTGGAAGTCCTTTCACCCATTGAGGTGAAACCTTCCCTTGGCAGGAGACGTTCTACTCCATGAGAGCGTTATCACTAGGCACATTACTGGCAGGAGCTTTAGGGTTTGGACAACTTCATGTTAGTCAGTATTTGCTCAGCATCTCATATGATGCTTGGCACCACATTTCGTGAGATAACCTGGCTGAGGTACAGCATTTGGTCTGTGGCCACCAGCACTGGTCTAGCTTGGCTCTTGGTGGAGATACTTCTGAGCCTGCCTGGTACAAAACTGCTTAGGAACCCAGGCTAGGAAATGAGAAACTGTAGTAATTTTCTCCAAAGAGAAGTGTAAATCTTCATGGCAGAAGAGGCATGAGTAGCACCAAATGACTGCTGCTAGGTAGTTCTTTATGGTGTTGCTGTCCATGCAGAATACAGGCAGTTAAGTGAGGAAAAATGTGCCTGTGCCAGTGTGGGACAGACCTTACTCCCTGGACATGCAGGTCCACTCTGAGGATGCAGAATAATCATAGACTCATACAATACTTAGGGTTGGAAGGGACCTTGAAAGGTCACCTGGTCCAAACACCCTGCAGTGTGCAGAGACATGGAGCTGCTGGAGGGTGTCCAGTGTAGGGAAACGAGGATGATGAAAGAAGTGGAGCACCTCCCTTATGAGGAGAGACTGAGGGAGCTGGGTCTCTTTAGCTTGGAGAAGAGGAGACTGAGGGGTGACCTCATTAATGTCTGTAAATATGTGAGGGGTGGGTGTCAGGAGGATGGAGCCAGGCTCTTCTCAATGCCATATGGTGATAGGACAAGGAGCAATGGGTGTGAGCTGGAACACAGGAGGTTCCATATAAATATGAGAAAGACGTTCTTCCCAGTGAGGATGACAGAGCCCTGGAAGGGGCTACCCAGGGGGGGGTTGTTGAGTCTCCTTCTCTGGAGAGCTTTAACACCCACCTGGACATGTTCCTGTGTGACTTGATCTAGGTGGTCCTGCTCTGGACTGGATGATCTTTCAGAGTCCCTTCCAATCCCTAATGATTGTATGATTGTGTGATCATGGAATCATTCAGGTTGGAAAAGACCCTTGGGATCACATAGTCCAACCATCAACCCTAAACCATACCCCCAACACTACATTGACATTATCAACTAGACCAGGCTGCTCTGAGCCTCGAGCCCTTGTTGTAGGAGTATGGATAGTAGCGGAGAGCAGGAGAAGGACATTAGAGATGTTGAAGAAATGTTAGGCAATGTAGCTTGGAAGGCAAACCCAGCTGAGGATGTTTCATCTGAAAGCTGGCCTGGCAGCTCATGTTTGCTCTGTCTTCCAAGCTCCTGGTCCCCTTGCCAGTGGTTTTCCCCACTCTGCTGGTTTCCTCTCCAACACGTAGTGCTGATGTTGTGTAGAGTTGAAAGGAGAAGCTGCTTCAACCAAGACAATCTGCAGTGATTTCTCCAATAGAAATAGAAAGATTTGAAGCCAAGCCCTCGGTAGGCAACTAGATTTGCTGCAAATGTTGGCCAAAGCATCCTGCTTGCTGGAGATGCTAATGTCAGGCTTTTCTGGCGGGTGGAAGAAGCCGGTGACTGTTCTGTGGTTTGTGAAGAATGATTATGCTGAAGGGCTGAATCATGTCTGATCTGGTTACTTGGTTAATATTTCCATTACTTGGAGCCAGATGGTTGTGCAAGACCGGGCAAGATGTTGTGGTCGATGGCATCCCTCACCACCCTGTTTCTCAGCCCTGGCAGCAGTCTCAGCCAGCCTGAGGAGAGACCCGTGGCTCTGGGAAGGGGAGCCTTGCGGTGCTGACTCCAGCTCCATTTCTGCCCCATCTTGCTTTTGAGTCGGGAGGGGTTTGTTTTCAGTTTGCATGTAGTGCTGCAGTCAGGAGAAGGGGTTCTGGGCGCTGCAGGCAAGCAGGTGAGAGGAAGCACATGGGTGTGTTTTCAGTGGCTGGGTTGGGTCGCTGTGGCGGTGTGTTCTGCTCAGATTTAAAACCCAAAGATACAGTGAAGTAGCTGCTTGTAAGCTGTGCATGGAGAAGAGCATGGGGCCAGCACTGAAATTCTTCATGTGCTAACACACAGCGACCCCCACATTGCCTTGCTAGGTGAGCAAAACCTTGGAAAAATTAAATTCCAAAGAAAAACTTTCCATGGTGAAGGGTGGGTATCAGGAGGATGCAGCCAGGCCCTTCTCAGTGGCATCTAATGACAGGACAATGGGTGTGAGCTGGAACATAGGAGGTTCCACATCAATATGAGAAGGAACTTCTTCATGATGAGGGTGACAGAGCACTGGAAGGGGCTGCCCATAGAGATTGTGGAGTCTCTTTCTCTGGAGATACTAAAAACCAGCCTGGGTGTGTTCCTGTGTGACCTAATCTAGGTGATCCTGCTGTTGCAGGGGTGTTGGACTAGATGATCTTTCAAGGTCCTTTCCATGGAGTCAGGCTGCTCTCAGCGTCACCTAGTGATAGGACAAGGGACAATGGGTGTGAGCTGGAACAGAGGAGGTTCCATATAAATATCAGAAGGAACTTCTTCACAGTGAGGGTCACAGAGCACTGGCACAGGCTGCCCAGGGGGGTTGTGAAGTCTCCTTCACTGGAGATGTTTAAAACACACCTGGATATGTTCCTGTGCAATTTGGTCTTGGTGATCCTGCTGTGGCAGGGGGACTGGACCGGATGATCTTTTGAGGTCCCTTCCAATCCCTAGTGACTCTGTGATCCCCTACCATTCAGTGAGGATTCCCCTCGACACAGAGCCTGTTGCAGTTACTCAACAAGCAAAACACGCCCCGTCCCTTCCCCAGCATCAGCATTCTTCCCGCAGAACTGCTGCTCTGTTTGCAGCAGCACATTCCTTTGGAGGCAGCGAAATGTGGGATCCATCAAACTCGTACCTCCGTCCCATTTCCGAGGTCTCTGCATTGTGCTGTCATCTTCACCGCTTCATAAATTCCGGTTGCTCTCTGCTCACCCGCTGCGTCTCTGTGCCGCTGCCCTTGGGTGGGAAAGAGGAAAAATTCCAGTCATTCTTAAGAAAATGCTGTCAAGACAATGAAAGGGCAACCGTAACAACCCGCTGCTGCTTTGTCTTTCCAGTGGTGGCCTGAAGGACAACGACGTGATTATAAGCATCAATGGACAGTCGATAAGCTCGGCCGGTGATGTCAGTGACATCATTAAAAAGGACAGTACGTTGAACATGGTTGTCCGCAGGGGCAACGAAGACGTCATGCTAACAGTCATCCCCGAAGAGATCAACCCCTAACCAGAAACATGAGCTGGACTTCATGTTTTCTTTTAACAGCGTCGGACTGCTTCTTCTTCTTCTCCTCTCTGTGCTGGTGCAGGAACCGTTAGACTTCTGACCAACGTTCTGCTTCTTAAGTGGATTAGTCTTGGCCGGCAGAGTTAACTCCTACTAGGTTTAAGGTGCAAGATCATTGTAATTTCACATACTCCAGATGATAGTTGTTTCCCCTTCTGCATTACGACACGCGGTGTATTCTGTGCTGGCTGCTGCATCCCCCGCTTGGCGCTGCGGCGTCTGCTTCCCCGTGTCGAGCTAGACTTGCCGTGACTTCCGCTGAGACGTAAACAAAACCCACGCACACAATGTGTGCCGTGGCATTCAGGTATTTATAGGGTTAGATGTGTCTGAACTGGAAGCACCATTGAAAAGGAAAAACACGACTGGGGCAGGGTGGGCTGGGGGGGGGGGGGGGGGCAAAGTTTGGGTCATAAATACAAAAGAAATCCCAACCACAATAACCTTCTGAGGACCCCGTGCAGGACTTTAATACTATGATATTTTCCTAGTGTTATTAAAAGGATTCAACAGTACCACCTTCGTGTGAGTGATTCATTTGACTTCCCCTCGTGGGGTGGTTTGCTTTCATCTGCCCCAGAGGATCTTCTGATGGTCTCCTTTTTATCACCCTACACTGAAGTGCTGATTTTTCACTGTGTGCTGGGGTTTGCTGTCTTGTGTGTCTGCTTTGCTCGGCCTGGCTGGCTCCAATCTGCTGTGTTGGCTGCTGTCTGCCCTCCCCAGGGTGGTACCTTTCTCCTTATTGTTTTAATTACAGCTTCACTGATGCCCGAAATCTGTTTGCCCACTCTAAGCTGTCAGTTGGAACAGAGGAGGTTCCACATCAATATCAGAAGGAACTTCTTCACAGTCAGGGTGACAGAGGGCTGGAAGGGGCTGCCCAGGGGGGTTGTGGAGTCTCCTTCTCTGCAGATATTTAAGACCTGCCTGGATGTGTTCCTGTGTGATTTGGTCTAGGTGTCAGGGGGATTGGACTGGATGATCCTTCAAGGTCTCTTCCAATCCCTAATGATTCTATAATCTATGATCTTTCGAGGTCCCTTCCAATCTTTAATGATTCTACGATTCTATGATCTTTTGAGATCCTTTCCAATCCCTTATGATTCTATGATCTTTCCAGGTCCCTTCCAATCCCTAATGTTCTGTGATTCTGTGATTTCCTTCATGCTTTTTATTTGTAGGTGGACAAGAAGTGGATGGTTGTATGGGAGCATAATCCAGCTGTAAGTTAACTCTGGGCAAAACATGAATCTTCCTGGAGAGCTGCATTTGTGTTCATGTTCACGGTGAGGGTGACAGAGCACTGGAAGGGGCTGCCCAGGGCGGTTGTGGAGTCTCCTTCTCTGGAGACATTTAAAACCCACCTGGACATGTTCCTGTGTGACTTGGTCTAGGTGATCCTGTTGTGTCAGGGGGATTGCACTGGATGATCTTTTGAGGTCCCTTCCAATCCCTAACGTTCTGTGATTCAGTGACTTATTTAACTGCTCTGCCACTGCAGTAAATCACATATGTGAAAATCTGATGCTGTGGAGCCAAGTACTGAAGGTCCGCAACACTTTCTGCCATGAAAGATGCAGAGTAGAACAATCTTGGAGTTGCTTTGTAGTGGGGTTGCACTGTGAAGTCTGTTTGCATTGCAAGCTCAACTTACTGATGTTGAGAAGTGAGTGCTGGGATCTTCTCACAAGGAGCAAGTGATAGAACAAGAGGAAATGGCCTCAACAGGAGAAGTTTAGGTTGGCCATAAGGAAAAACAACTTCCTGGAAAGGGTCATCAGGCCTTGGAGCAGGCTGCCCAGGGTGGGTGTTGAATCACCATCCCTGGATGTGTTTCACAGTCATAGAGATTTGGAGTTCAGGGACCGGGTTTAGTGGTAGCATTGGGACACCTGGGTTACTGGTTGGATTCGGTGATCCTCAAGGTCTTTTCTGAACTGAGGGGTGATCTCATTAATGTCTATAAATATGTGAAGGGTGGGTGAACTTTTAGCCACAAATGCTCTTAAAAAACATTCTCTGTTACAGCCTCAAACCAACCTGCAGAAACTGAACTAAAGCCCCAAACCCATGAAATTGTGTTTGAAACATAAACGTTGTATCTGCCTTTTTAATTCAAAACAAGCAGCAGCACGTACGGGGTGGTTGATTGTCTTTGTTCCTGTTGCTGGTTGTTGTGGTCTCTTAACACACAAACCCATTCGTTTTTGTTGCCCGGTTTCCACTGAGTTGGTTTGGCCCTCCCCGTGATGCCCTCGCCGTGACAGCTGGCGCAGCACATCCTTGAGCCAGGGCTTTGCACAGATCCTGTTGTGAGGTTTAAATGCCTCGGGACAATGGCTGGGATTCTGCTCCGCGCTAGGAAAGAGGCAAATGAACTTGGCTTCTGTGAATGGTTTTCCTGAGCCACTGGGATCAGTGGAATATTTGACCAATTTTCTAGCCCGTAGCTCCATCTAGCGGGATGTGGACTGGGAGCTGGGTCTCTTGAGCTTGGAAAAAGAAAGGCTGAGGGGTGACCTCATGAATGTTGATAAAGAGCAGGTGTCGTGAGGATGGTGTCAGGGTCTGGGGAAGGGACTGGAAGGAAAGGCTGATGAGGAGAGGCTGAGGGAGCTGGGGGTGTTGAGCCTGGAGAAGAGGAGATTCAGGGGGGACCTTCTACCTCTCTACACCTCCCTGAAGAGAGGTTGGAGTCAGGTGGGGGTCAGGCTCTTCTCCTAGGCAACTAGCACCAGAAGGAGAGGGCAGAGCCTGAAGCTGCCAGGGAAAAGTTAGGCTGGATGTCAGGAAGCCCTTCCTCATGGAAAGGGTGATCACAGCCTGGAATGCACTGCCCAGGGCAGTGGGGGTGTCCTCATCTCTGGAGGTGTTTAAGGATGGACTGGATGTGACACTTAGTGCCCTGGACTAGCTGATGTGGTGATGTTAGGTCCTGGGCTGGGCTGGATGATCTTAGAGGTCTTCTCCAGCCTCAATAATTGTGTGATTCTGTGGAAGGCTGAAGAGCACTGAAGGAACTGGGAGTCTGTAATCTGAAGAAGAGAAGACTGAGGGGAGACCTTATTGCTCTCTACAACTACCTGAAAGGGCATTGTAGGAAGATAGGTGCTGGCCTCCCCTGGCAAGGAAGCAATGATAGGACTAGAGGGAATGACCTAAAGCTGCATCAGGGGAGGGTTAGGCTGGTCATTAGGAGAAGTTTTTTTTTCTCTGACAGGGTTGTAAAGCACTGGAAGGGCTGCCCGGGGAGGAGGCTGAGTCACCATCATTTGATGTGTTTAAAAGTCCTATAGATGAGGTGCTCAGAAGAGATCTACTTTAGAGGTGATAAAGGTAAGAGTAGAGTTCAAGGCTGGACTTGGTGATCTTATAGGACTCTTCCAACCTAAATGTTTCTGTGTGATTCTTAGAACACTGCAGCTGCAGCTCCCACAAGTAACTCTGGTAAATAGAGAAGTTTTCTAGGCAGGTTGGGGAGCTTCTCAAAAAATGAGCCACTTAATTACATTATTTGTTTTAAACTTAAGGGAGGAATTTTCTATTCAAAGATTCAAATACAAATACATGAAACTACCTTCCCTGAATATTTAAAGCAACTGGTCCTTCTCACTAATAAAACTAGACCAGTCTTCTTTCTCTTCCTGCTTTCCATTCCTTTCATAATTGTAATTCACAGTCACTTTCTTTTCCACTTAGGTTTGCACTTGTAGCTGCTACTGAAGCCAAACAGCACTAAATCTGATGCTTGGGCTTTACTTGGAGTCTCCTGCATGGGGTCTCTGTGAGATCGTACTGTGTGTGTCTGGCTGTCCCATGTCACAGAGCTGAGGAGCAGCAGCTCAGGGGCTGACCTTACACCTGTAAGCCTGCAGGAGTGGACCTTTACAGGAATGCCTGGTCTGGTAAGTCCACAAGGTGGCGAATCAAAGCCACAACTCGGCACCATCCTCTGTGTAAGATGCACACGCTGGGCTCTTCTTGAACTGAGGGTCCCGGAACTGGACACAGTGTTCCAGACGCAGTCTCCCCAGGGCAGAGTAGAAGGCGAGGAGAACCTCTGAGCTAGGGGAAATGCTATCTAGATATTGCTGTAGAGGAATCTTTCCATCACTTGCATATAACCATTGAACAACTATCACATCCTATTTATCACTCTTTCCATGTAACTGTAAATCCTGTTATTTAGACCCAACCATTAATTATTATGTTCTAATACAATAACTGTCTGTGGAAACGCCTTTGGTCATAGTCCCAGCCATATTTTAGATTAACTGTGCTGCTGCTGCTGCTACTAAAACTTGAAATTTGCATTAATTATGGGAGAACAATTGGAACAACCTACAAAACATGAGGTTACCTTCTGGGTATCAGGATGTCCACATTAAAATTCATTTAACGGCCATTAATTCTGAAAACTGATGCAGACAGGTAATGGGCATCTATAAGGTGTCCTTCCCCTAGGGTTTGGTTAACCCCATAAAGCCTCATCTCAGATGGCCTAACCCTCCAGGTTAGACAAAACACCAGGAAGATCATCCTTCTCAGCCTGACAGAGCCAACTTGTCCCGAGGGACATCTCCTCTCTGTTGGTGCCACTGGGAGGGCTTGAATACTCCACAGCAGGATCACTTCACTGGAGAAGTTATGGGATCATGAGCTAACTGGGGCTGTCTAGGTGATCCTGCTCTGGCAGGGGGATTGGACTGGATGACCTTTTGAGGTCCCTTCCAGTCCCTAATGTTGTGTGATTCTGTGATTTCCTTCAGACAAGCTTGTTCAGGTTTCATGTCCCTGACGCCTTTTGCGTGCAGGGGTAAGAGCCCATGGCTTCTGCCTCAGCAACACAGGTCAAGAGTCAAGGCAACAGTTTTGGTTTCCTACCAGCATCAGAAGAGCAGTTACTTTTGCAGATAAGCCATTTGGAGTGCAGCCTGGTCCACTGGGGTATCTGCAGGATTTTATGGTTCTTTATTCTGCACCAAACTTCCTGCTTCTCTGATCTTGGTACCTGCGATAGGAACGGAAGGCAGTTTAAGACACATTTTGCACAGAGGACACGTGGAGTTTTTTTGCAGCTGCAAATCAAAGGTGCCTGTTACGAAACCTGAAGAAGTTAAAGAAGTTAACATTAAAGAACATTTACTGGCCATGCCAGAAATTCATAAGTCAGCTGGAATGGATGAGGCCTGGCAAGAGCTCAGACAACCAGGTTGTGTTCTGTTAAGGAGCCATGCTGACACATCACACTTAGTCCTCTCCAGGTCTTGGCATCTCCTTGATATAGACCATAAGTTCACAGTGTCACAGAGTAGCTGAGGCTAGATGAGCTGGAGGCCTCTGCCTCCTTCTACACGTAGCTCAGACACTGGTATAATGGACTTTGTGCAAAACCAGCAGCGATGTAGGCTGTCAGTAATACGACAACCTCCGGACTGCATCTGGAATATTGTGTCCAGTTGTGGGCCCCTTGGTTCAAGAGGGACACAGAACTGCTGGAGAGACTCCAGCCCAAAGTCCATCCCTTTGCTCAGAGCAGGGTCAGACAAAGCAGTTGCTCAGGACCTCACTGTTTGTCTGATTTCCCAGGGAAATTCTTTTCTATTTTGTTTAAATCCCAGAATATTACAGAATGGAAGGGACCTGGAAAGATCTCTAGTCCAATCCCCCTGCCAGAGCAGGATCACCTAGACCAAGTCGCACAGGAACATGTCCCTGCAGGTTTTAAACATCTCAGAATTTACTACAGTTCAGTCCATGTCCATTGCTCCTCATCCTGCCACCAGGCACCGCAGAAAAGAGCTTAGTTCTGTCTCTACTCCATTTCATCAGGTATTTGTACACATTGGTGAGACCTCTACTTGTACAAGAGATGCTCCAGTCCTTCAGTCTTCTTAATGGCCTTTTGCTAGACTGGCACCAGTATCACAGAGTCATTAGGGATTGGAAGGGACCTCAAAAGATCATCTAACACCCACGTCTCTCTTGTACTGGGGAGCTCAGAAACAGAACACATGTCTCACCAGCGCTGAGCACAGGAGGAGGGTCACCTATCCTCTGAATGAGGCACCAGGATGCCACTGCTTGTGGCTGCTGGCTCATGGCCAATCCATACACCAGGACCCCCTGGTCCTTTTATGCAAAGCCACTTTCCAGTGGATCAGGCCCCTTGCTTTGCACAAACGTCCTGTTTTCCAAGTATTTAAAGGCAGGATTTTGACCCCAGAGCCCATTTCCAATGACAGTGTGTGATTCTCTCAAGCGAGCACATGGCATTGTTTTTGCTTTTGTCAGGAACAGTAGAGCTGTGAATAGCAAGGCTCAGGCTTACTTTTCTTTATTAACATTTGAAGACAATCAGTTGTATTTACAATTGTCCTCCAGTGTGCTCTTCTCAGCGACAGCTTCTGATTCTTATCCAGGACTCCAGCCTTTTGTCTTTCCATCCTCTGTTCTAGCACTGTGAACCTTGGTAGAAAGAAGACTATTTATTCCCTTTGTCTCTAGACCTAACCTTAATCCCTTTGTCTCTAGGCTCAAACGATGTTTTTCTGCAGAAGGAAGGTTAAAACATACCAGCAGGAACAGTTATGGCAACTGCTGTGATTTGGTTGCCATCTGTATCGTAACCAAAATGCACCCATCCTTATAGTCTGGATGAAGTGTAATGAATAGAACAGACCAACTATTGGCCTGTTTCTAGCTGGCCTGGTTTCTCTCATCAGATGAGGAGAAACTGTAGAGGTACAACACAGTGAATCCAGCAAACAAGTTACAGACTGGGCAGGAGCGATTGTAGACTAAGCGATTGTAGATTAAGTGATGGTTCCCTAAGCGATCCGTGGACTTGATGAACTTGGAGGTCTCTTCCAACCTTAATATTTCTATAACTCCACTCATATGTGGCAGGGGGATTGGACTAGATGATCTTTTGAGGTCCCTTCCAATCCCTAATGATTCTATGATTCTGTAGCTCTATTAAGACCTACTAAGACTTCACATAGAGCAACTGAGGAAACTAGTTCAACATAGTATTTATTGTACTTCAACCTGTTCTTCCTTCCTTTTTCATCTTCAGTTCTGGGCCTCTCATTTCCAGAAGGACACACAACTGCTGGAGAGAGTCCAGAGCAGAGCCACAAAGATAATGAAGGGAGTTGAGCATCAACCTGATGAGGAAAGGCTGAGGGAGCTGGGTCTCTTGAGCTTGGAGAAAAGGAGACTGAGGGGTGACCTCATTAATGTGAAAGGTGGATGTTAGGAGGATGGAGCCAGGCTCTTCTCAGTGTCATCCAATGATAGGACAAGGGGCAATGGGTGTGAACTGGAACAGAGGAGGTTCCACATCAATCTGAGAAGGAACTTCTTCCCAGTGAGGGTGACAGAGCACTGGAAGGGGTTGCCCAGGGTGGGTGTGGAGTCTCCTTCTCTGGACAAGTTTAAAACCCACCCAGACATGTTCCNCACTGAAATCGACCAGGTAGGTTCCAAAGGTCTGCACCTTCAGTTAAGATAATTTCTGGCAAGGGCAGTAGCAGAAATTATCAAGGAAATGAAAACCAAAACGTTTACTGTTCGTAAGTAAAGATCAGATCGTCATAAAAAGGTTGCGTAATAAATCAGGCTTGTTGCAGGACAGAGTGGACTTGGGAGCCTCACTCTTTCCCGGGTGCAGAGTATAAATCAACACGTTCTGCTTTTGTGTGGCAGCTCTTCACAAGATGGGTACCACCAAGAACGTGCTATGGTTATTCCTCTTGAATACAGTGCTCCTGGATGGCACCTCAGGTAAACCACTTAAAATCTTCAAGTAAAATTCTTCCAAAAAAAAAGATGGGAGAGAGGGGATCTCTGCCTCCTTCTACACAAAGCAGAGACACTGATATAATGAACTTTGTGTAAAATCAGCAGTGATGGAGGCTGCCAGTAACATGACAACCTCCAGACTGCATCTGGAATATTGTGTCCAGTTCAGTTCAAGAGGGACACAGAACAGCTGGAGAAGTCCAGCACACAGCCACGAAGATGATGAAGGGAATGGAACATCTCCCTGATAAGGAAAGGCTGAGGGAGCTGGGTCTCTTGAGCTTGGAGAACAGGAGCCTGAGAAGTGAACTCATTAATGTTTATAAATATGTGAAGGATGGGTGTTGGGAGGATGGACCCAGACTCTTCTCACTGTCATCAATGATAGGAAAAGAGGTGATGAGTGTGAGCTGGAATGCAGGAGGTTCCTCATCAATATGAGACTTTCTTGTGTTCTCCTTGTGTCCTTCTTTCCATGTTCCTCCTGGAGCTTGGTGTAAGGCTTCTTCTGTAACACCCTAACATCGTTACTTTTCTCCTCTACGTAACAGGTTACACAGAAGTCTACACAACATCTTATCCAGGTGGGTCTGAATTTCCCAGGGCTTTTCTGACCGCTACTTGGGCTGGAAAAAGGTAGAGGCTGCCAGGGTGGGGCTTATTTGTCTCCATTGGAGAGCAGAAGCAACAAAGCACAAAGCCTAGTAAAGCTGATGCTGGCAGTGCTGGCGGCCCTCGGAATCTTAAAGACTGATGTTAATGCCTCAGTGTGAGAGAAACTACCTGAGTGCTAGAGGGCTTTCCAATATATTCCGTGACTCCTCCTTTCCTCCTTGAGCCTTATGTAAGCTTTCACACACAAGGTCCTCAATTCCTTTCTTCTCGCTCTTGTCTCCCTACTCCTGTTGCAGACACAGCCAAAGACTACTACACACCATCGGTTCCTCCAGGTAGGTCGAACATTTCCACGATTTTGGTGGCCACTACTTTTGGTGGCACTTGTCACTGGGTCTCACTGTGAATCACAGAATCATTCAGATTCAGAATAATTCAGGCTAGAAAAGACCCTTGGGATCTTGGAGACCAACCATCAACCCTGTGCTGGAAGATTCTCTGATGATCTCTTTTACCCCTGTGTCCCAAGGTGCCACCCTGAGCCTGGTGAACGGCAGGAACCGGTGTGAGGGGCGTGTAGAGATTTACTACTACGGGGGCCAGGGCACCGTCTGCGATGACGACTGGGACCTGAACGATGCCCGCGTGGTGTGCAGGCAGCTGGCATGTGGCTATGCTGTTTCTGCAACATCAGGCGCCTACTTTGGACAAGGCTCTGGCAGTATCTTCCTGGATGATGTGCACTGCTCTGGGAACGAGCCGTCCCTCTTCCAGTGCAGGCGCCGTGGCTGGGGCGTCCACAACTGTGGCCACCATGAAGATGCTGGTGTTATCTGCTCAGGTACAACTGCTAGCCCTTCCTAAAGGCTGGGTTGCTTTCGAAGGGTGTCCCTGCTTGGCAGCAATGGGCTGTGTGTTGGAGACGTGCGCAGAGGGTCTGGTTTCCATTTCTGCCACCATGGGAGGTCTTCATGTGCAGACCCCAAGCTGTCCATCACCCACGTGACTGGGTGGCACTAATGTCCCCAGTGCTTTGTGAGATGCGTTCCCATGCAGCTCGACCTTACGGTGCGGCTCTGCCGTGCCCTCTGTCCCTTGAGAACACTGGCCACGTCCAGTGGAGTTGAACAGCGGGCAGCTCTTTTGAACTTCAATTAATCTATGAAAGGGGCCATTGGTTCAGCTTTGGTGCTGCCAAGCGCCTGGGAACGTCGCTGTGGGGAGATGGTCAGGGCTCGCTGTAGCTGCTCTAGGGCACGGCTTGTCTGATGTGCTGCTGGCAAGAGTCTTGCACTGAAGTGACAGATCACACAGCAGAGACCACCATAGCTGTGGTAAGGGCAGAGAGGCCAAATAATGCCTGAGGGCATTGTGCCAGGCAGGTGGCCCTTCCCTTGCTCCTTCACACTCTCTCGATCTGTTGTTGTCTGTGACTGCTCAAGGCCAAACGGATTCCTGATGCAGGGATGCAGGAATGCAGCGGGTCACAAGGTGGGCTTTGGTGGTGTTCNTCCTTCCCCAGGTTCCTCCTGGAGCTTGGTGTAAGGCTTCTTCTGCAAGGTCCTCACATCCTTCCTTCTCTGCCTTCCCTTACAGATTACACAACAACGAGCAGACCAGACTTCACAAGACCGACTCCTCCAGGTGGGTCTCAATTTCCCAGGGCTTTTCTGGCCGCTGGTGGTGCTGGAAGAAGGTAGAGGCTGCCAGGGTGGTGTTTATTTGTCTCCATGGGAGAGCAGAAGCAAAGAAGCACAAAGCCCAGTAAAGCTGATGCTGGCCGTGCTGCTGGCCTGAACCTCACAGACTGCTGTCAGTGTCATAAAGTGAGAGAAGCTTCTTTGCTGCTGTAGGGCTTTCCCACGTGTTTTTTCACTCCTCTTTTCCCAAGTTCATCATGTAGTCTTTCACACACAAGATGCTCACTCCTTCCTTCTCTCTCTTGTCTCCCCAAACACAGAGAATTCCACGGCATCAGTTCCTGCAGGTAGGTCCAACATTTCCATGGTTTGGGTGGCCACTACTTTTGGTGACACCTGTCACTGGGTCTCACTGTGAATCATAGAATCATTCAGATTCAGAATCATTCAGGCTGGAAAAGACCGTTGGCATCTTTGAGACCAACCATCAATCCTACTCTGCAAGTTGTTACACAGACCATTGTCCGTGCCCCAGGGTGAGAGGTGGGGCGGCTCTGCGGGAAGGTTCTCCCATGATCTCTCTTTCCCCTGTGTCCCAAGGTGCCACCCTGAGCCTGGTGAACGGCAGGAACCGGTGTGAGGGGCGCGTAGAGATTTACTACTACGGGGGCCAGGGCACCGTCTGCGATGACGACTGGGACCTGAACGATGCCCGCGTGGTGTGCAGGCAGCTGGCATGTGGCTATGCTGTTTCTGCAACATCAGGCGCCTACTTTGGACAAGGCTCTGGCAGTATCTTCCTGGATGATGTGCACTGCTCTGGGAACGAGCCGTCCCTCTTCCAGTGCAGGCACCGTGGCTGGGGCGTCCACAACTGTGGCCACCATGAAGATGCTGGTGTTATCTGCTCAGGTACAACTGCTAGCCCTTCCTAAAGGCTGGGTTGCTTTCGAAGGGTGTTCCTCCTTGGCAGCAATGGGCTGTATGTTGGAGACGTGTACAGAGGGTCCGGTTTCCATTTCTGCCACCATGGGAGGTCTTCATGTGCAGACCCCAAGCTGTCCATCACCCACGTGTCTGGGTGGCACTAATGTCCCCGGTGCTTGGAGGAAACCGGGGCTTCACTTGCCTCTTTCAATTTTTACCCCTCAGGTACCCACTGGTTCACCACTGTTTCTCCATCAACACCGAGTACTCCAGGTGTGTCTCATTTACTTTTTGGTGAAAAAATTTCATTTTTTCGTGGTACATTAGGTTCTAGTTCATTGGTTGGAGTTTTGTTATTTGCATGTTGTAGTAATTTTGGAACAGAATCAAAGAATCACAGAGCATTAGGGATTGGAATTGAACTTGAAAGATCTTCTAGTCCAATCCGTCTGCCACAGCAGGATCATGTAGGTCAGGTTGCTCAGAAACACATCCAGGTGGGTTTTAAATGTCTCCAGAGAAGGAGATTCCATGACCCCCTGGGCAGCTCCTACCTGTCACCCTCACTGGGAAGATGTTCCTTCCCATACTGATGTGGAACCTGCTCTGTTCCAGCTTACACCCACTGGCCCTTGTCCTACCGTTAGATGCCACTGAGCAGAGCCTGGCTCCATCCTCCTGACACCCACCCTTCACATATTTATCAACATTAATGAGTTGACCCCTCAGTCTTCTTTTCTCCAAGCTCAAGAGACCCAGCTCCCTCAGCTTTTTACCAGAAGGGAGGTTCTTCGCTCCCTTCATCATCTTTGTGGCTCTGCACTGGACTCACTCCAGCAGCTCTATCTCCTTCCTGGACCAAGTGGCCCAGAACTGGACATAATTTGTTATTGTTGCTAACATTCTAAGTCCCTCTTGCTGGGCAAGTATTTCATAGGAAAATGACTCCACTCCAAAAACATTTGTTTAGTAATTGTCAAGGACCTCTCAGCTTCTCTCATTTCTGCGTGTGCTTTAAGCCTACCAAGTCCAGAATAGCCACGAGAATGCTCTACCTTCAGTCCCATAGTTTGAGTGAGGCTGTCACAAAGATCCCGTGTTTCTAGGGGTTCACCATCCCATTGCTACTGATTGGCTATAGAAATCTTATTTTCATTTGATCAGACGTAAATCTAAGTGAATTACATCTTCAGTTTTCATCATATTCATCATGTTATTTTTCTTCTTCTTTTCAGCTCAAAATTTCAGTTGTGGTGGCTTATTTTTTAATTCATCTGGAACACTTGAGAGCCCTTTCTATCCTTCGAGTTACCCAGATAACGCGGATTGTTTGTGGCAAATACAAGTAGAGAATAATTTCCGCATTATGCTCACTTTTGGAACTATTTAGTAAGTAAAAAATTGCCTACTTGGGTGATGAATTGTCCAAAATCTGAACTACAACCACAGTTCCCTCTGCTTCCAAGTAAATAATAAATTTTACATGGGTACGGTGTGAGCACAGTACCTTAGTTTATAATTTGCTTAGCACTTTAAAACCCAAACGTTACCAAATTCATTTCATTACATATTCACATTCCTTCCCCAGCTTGCAAGGTGGATGCTGGGAGGACTATATTGAGATCTATGATGGGCCACCCACTACTTCTCCTCTGCTTGGAAGAATTTGTTCTGGTTCTAATCTTGTCTACAAATCATCGTCAAACTTCATGACTGTCAGATTTCACAGTGACTCCAGATATTCCAGTAGAGGTTTTCGTGCTGATTATCAATCTTTTCTTGCAGACCAGACCACCAGTAAGTTTCCATTCTCTTTGTAGTATTTTCTTTGTCCAGAAGCTTTTACATTCTGAATTTATTTGCCAAATAATCATTTCCTAGTGTCATGGAAGAAATCCCACGAAGAAGACTCTCAAGCTTGAAATTCATAACTGATTATTGACCCATCATTTTCAGACAAGAATTGTTCTTTACTTTAAAGAACATCTTCAGTTTCCAGTTTAATTGCCTTAAGATGTTTTCTAGAAAGGAATGTGGACAGATTTGCATAGAATCAGAAATACTGGTTAGAAAGTACCTTTGAGACTTCTAGTCCAACTGTTCAAAGCAGAGCTATTGTAAACTTCATGTCAAGTCCATCAGCTGAGACAAATGGGTTTGTTTAGCCTTGAAAAGAGAAGGCTTGGGGGGAATCTTATCACAGAACATTAGGGATTGGAAGACACCTCAAGTATCATTCAGTCCAAACCCCACTCCACAGCAGGATCGCTCAGAGCAAGTCACACAGGAACATGTCCAGGCAGCTTTTAAACATCTCCAGAGAAAGAGACTCCACAACCACTGTGGGCAGCCCCTTCCAGTGCTCTGTCACCCTCACTGGGAAGATCCTTCTTATATTAATGTGGAACCTCCTCTGTTCCTGCTCACACCCATTGCCCCTTTATCATTAGATGCCAGTGAGCAGAGCCTGGCTCCATCCTCCCGACACCCACCCTTCACCATGTACCGGTACATGATGGACACTCTTTTCACAAAGAGCCTCATAGAAAAGACAAGGGGTGATGGATACAAGTTGCTCCTAGGGAGATTCCAATTGGACTCCAGAGAAAAATTTTCCAGCATGAACTGCAATTAGATTTTGGAATAGTCTTCCCAGGGAAGTGGTGGATTCCTCGACTTTGGAGAATTTTAAGGCTCAGCTTAGGGTCAGACAGGGTGCTGGCCTCTCACTTAAACTGTATTTCTTTAGCTTAAAGGGTTGGACAAGATGATACTCGAATCCTACTACTGTGATTATGAATTTAAATAACGTAGTCTCTAGAAATGTTAAAGTCCCTTCCAATCCCTAGTGTTCTGTGATTCTGCGATGAAATCTTCAAAGCCACTTCCCTGGGTGGCCTGTTCCAGTACTCTTGTGCAGTCACAGTGGGAAAATTTATCTGGTGTGCATTCTCAATCTCCCCAGGCACAACCAAAGGGCATCACATCACTCTTGTCTTTGTAACTGCCTTTCAAGAGCCTGTGTGTGGCCAGCAGGGACCTGCCATCAGATCTCTCTCTGCACCAAAGGCTCTCTCTGCCTGGGATCATTGCTTTTCATGTCACGGACTCTGTGAACTACCATGGAGATGGATTCAGGATGCTCTGCTGAATCCAAGGAGTGTTTTTCCAAGCCAGAGTGCATGATTAGCTCTACACTTTCCACAAGAGCTTTTAGATTCTTATTCAGGAAGAACTTTCACTTCTTACTGTTTTTGTGTGAGTGGTGATACAGGCTCAAGGTCTCAGCAAACTCCTTTTCTTAGTCAGGAGAACATCTGAGGGTCAGCTAAAGCTTTTCGGACATTCTTGTTCATCTCTAAGTCTGAGATGTAGCTATAACTGGTTTGGCTTATGAATTGTGTCCCCTGAATGTCAGCAGCTGTCGCATTTGTTGAAGTCATAAGATGCAAGCATGAGCAAGCTCCTGCAAGCACTAATGGTTCGTGTTTCATTCCCTAGCCCTTGTGTGCTCATCAGCCTACATGCGTGCAGCTGTAGACAGAAGGTATCTCGAGCTGCAGGGCTACACAGCCTGGGACGCCCGCTTGTCCGACTCTCAGTGCACACCCGTAGTTACACAGTCTGAGGTTGTATTCAACATTCCGTACAACGGCTGCGGCACACAGAGACAGGTTGGTGTCAACAGACTTTTGGAGAGCTCTTCAGCTCTGGGCATGGAAATTTAAGAGATGTTTTGAAAATTGTCATGAACTGCAAGGGCAGTTGTAGCCCACAAGTATTCAAAGCAAAGGAATGAAGCATCTGTTTCTGGAGGCTATAGAGTCATAGAATGGCTGGAGTTGGAAGGGACCTTAAAGATCATCTAGTTCCAACCCCCCTGCAGAGGCAGGGGCACCTTCACCAGATCAGGTTACTCAGGGCCCCAGCCTACATGGTCTTCAACTCTTCCAGGGATGGGGCAGCCACAACTTCCTTGGGCAACCTGTTCCAGGATCTCAGCACCCTCACAGGAAATAATTGGTTCCTAATGTCCAACCTCAGTCTGCCCTCTTCAAGTCTGTAACCCTTTCCCCTTGTCCTTTAGCTACGCACCCATGTCAAAAGCCCTACTCCTGCTTTCTTGTAGCCACCTTCAGATATAGTTTGTTAGACATTCCTGCTTATCTTTCCCATCATTTAGGTAGCCCCAGTGCCTATTGCAGGGTGATGTTCTAGAGAACAGCTTATAGGAGAGAGTTAAGTGAATGATCCCATCCAAGGTGTTTGGGTTCATTGAGTAGATCGTGTTCTTTCAGACCAATACTAGGACCTGACACATAGAGAAGTTCACACTATTCCCAGTCAACATAAACATATGTGATAATGTTCTACTCATCTAATGTCTCAAATAGAGTGACAATGAAACCATCACCTACTCCAACACGATAAAAGTGCCTGCTTCTGGTGACATCATCAATAGAAAAAGAGATCTTCTCTTCCACGTCCACTGCAAAATGCTCGAGAACACCTGGGTGCAAGCAATGTACATTGCAAATAACACCATTGATGTCCATGAAACCCAGTATGGCAGATACGACGTGAACCTGACATTCTACACTTCCTCATCTTTCCTGCGGCCAGTGCATGACTTCCCATATTACGTCGACCTGGATCAGAATTTGTTCCTTCAAGCTTCTCTTCACAGCTCTGACTCAAATCTCCTGCTGTTTGTGGACACCTGTGTGACGTCACCTGATCCTAACAATTTTCACACACTGACCTATGAATTGATCAGGAGTGGGTAAGAACTTTCTGAAGAATTACTTCAGAAGGACCTGTATGAATAGTTCAGGAAGAACTGAACTTATGAAAGAGGTGATTTAGGTCCAGTGAACACTGGTTGTGATTCTCAACACAAAAACTGTGTGGGGACAGACTTCTTGGCAAAGCCCAATGTAACCTAAGTGTAGAGACTTGCATCTGGGCAAGAACAACCCCAGGGACCAGTATAGGTTGCAGACCGACCTGTTGGAGAGCAGTGTAGGAGGAAGGGACCCGGGAGTCCTGATGGGCAGTGGGATGACTATGTGCCCTTGTGGCCAAGAAGGCCAACGGCGTCCTGGGATGGATCAGAAAGGGGGTGGTTAGCAGATGGAGAGATGTTCTCCTCCCCCTCTACTCTGCCCTGCTGAGACCACATCTGGAATATTGTGTCTCAGTTCCAGAAGAACATAGAACTGCTGGAGAAAGTCCAGCACAGAGCCACAAAGATGATGAAGAAAGTAGAACATGTTCCTTATGAGGAGAGGCTGAGGGAGCTGGGTCTCTTTAGCTTGGAGAAATGGAGACTGAGGGGTGACCTCATGAATGTTGATAAATATGGAAAGGGTGGGTGTCAGGAGGATGGAGCCAGGCTCTGCTCACTGGCATCTGATGATAGGAAAAAGGGCAATCGTTGTGAGCTGGAACCTAGGAAGTTCCACATCAATCTCAGAGGGAACATCTTCCCAGTGGGGGTGACCGAGTACTGGAAGGTTCTGCCCAGGAAGGTTATGGAGTCTCCTCTGTAGACATTTATAACCCACCTGGACATGTTCCTGTGCAGCTTGGTCTAGGTGATCCTGCTGTGGCAGGGGGATTGGACTGGATGATCTTTTGAGGTCTCTTCCCAACCCTAATGTTCTGTGATTCTGTGACTTGTTTCCAAATAGCTAATCTGTTTGTTTCACATCTTTCTAGGTGTATTAAGGATCCTACCTACTCTTCCTACTATTCACCGTACAGCACCGTTGCTCGGTTTGCATTTAATTCCTTCTCATTTGTTAGCCAACACCCATCAGTCTACCTGCAGTGTGAGCTGGTGGTGTGCAGGTACAAGGACTATTCTTCCCGCTGCTACCAAGGCTGCGTTAGTAGGTTCAAGAGGGATGCAGACTCATCCAAGGAAAAGGTGAACGTTGTTGTTGGACCGATCCGGCTGCGGGAAGATCACTCTGACAACAGGAACATGGGTGAGTTTAAAAAACCACAAGAACCCCCTGCAGCTACAGACAAGGGGATGAGTGGCTGGAGAGCGGCGTGGAGAGAGGGACCTGGCAGGACTGGTTGACAACCAGCTGAACAGGAGCCAGCAGGTTGCCCAGGTGGCCCAGAAAGCCAATGGCATCCTGGCTTTGATCAGCAATAGTGTGAGCAGCAGCACTAGGGACGTCATTCTCCCTCTGTGCTGGGCACTGGGGAGACCTCCCCTCCAGTACTGGGGACAGTGCTGGGCTTCAAGAAAGAGATTGAGGGGCTGGAGCAGGTCCAGAGGAGCAACAACGCTGGTGAAGGGACTGAAGGGAAAGGCTGATGGGGAGAGGCTGAGAGAGCTGGGGGTGTTGAGCCTGGAGAAGAGGAGATTCAGGGGGGACCTTCTCCCTCTCTACAGCTCGCTGAAGGGAGGTTGTAGTCAGGTGGGGGTCAGGCTCTTCTCCCAGGCAACCAGTGCCAGGACAAGAGAGCAGGGCCTGAAGCTGCACCAGGGGAGGGTTAGGCTGGATGTCAGGAAGCCCTTCCTCATGGAAAGAATGATCAGAGCCTGGAATGCACTACCCAGGGCAGTGGGGGTGTCCTCATCTCTGGAGGTGTTTAAGGATGGACTGGATGTGACACTTAGTGCCCTGGTCTAGGTGATTGTGGTGATGTTAGGTCCTGGGCTGGGCTGGATGGAGCTCAGAGGGCTTTTCCAGCCTCAATAATTGTGTGATTCTATGAACCCCACCGACATAAGAGTCTCTTTATTACTGTATGTTTGCCTGTCAGTGCAGGCGTGAAATCCAGCCCCGAGAGATCTCTCTGCTGATTTATTCACAACCCTGCTAGGTTTCTTATGGGAAATTATTATTATCAATGTTTTATATAAGATTGTTTTATCAGGTTTACAAGCTGTTTCCTTCCCATCCTACTTTAGATCCATTCTTTGTCCTGCATGGGGCAAACAGCAATTGGTTCAGTTCTGTGGGGAGATGGATGAGATAGAATTTGACTCCCTGTAGGATTTGTATTAATTTTTCAAAGCTTTCTGTGCCTGATGGATATATCTCTTATGTGTCAGCAACCAATCTGTAGGTGTCCTTGGAAATGTTGTTTCCCAGTGTCCTCTGTCTGCTGTTTCCACTGTAAGAAGGCAGCGTCTTAGGGTCTTTGAGTGCACTCACTGCAAACCCTTAGCTGCTCTTTAATTGTTTGCTATAACCTTTACTTGCCTGCAATGGCCAAGGAGTCATTTGTGACAACACACTTGGGTTTCTGATCGCATCCAGATTGCCACATTTTTATTTGGATTCTCTTTGCCAACTTGAGATTAAGTAGCTCAGGAAATAAATGGAAGCTTCTCCTTTCTAGCGACCTTCCAGTCTGTGAAAGGGTCTAACAGAAGGCTGAGGAAGACTGGAGGGAGCAACATGACAAAGGGTCATGGTTTGAAGCGGGGGGAAAAGGGAGATTGAGACTGGACATCAGGGAAATGTTCTTGAATCTGAGGGTGGTGGATCCCTGGAACAGGCTGCCTAGAGAGGGTGATGCAGGCACCATCTCTGGAGGCACTCAAGGTCAGGCTGGATGGGACTCTGGGCAATCTGTTCTGGTTAGAGATGTCCCTGTGTGTTGTAGGGGGTTGAACTAGATGACTTTTGGAGGTCACTTCCAACCCAGTACATTCTATGATTCTCTTTCTCTCTTATGGACAGAACTGGCCTATGACATCCATGCGAAAGGGGAATCTCAGAGTTCAGCATCTGCTGGCAGCTCCTACACTCCTCTTGCTGTGACTGCTGCTGTTCTGGTGGCTGCTGTTCTCATGGTGGGAGGATTTCTTTTGAAGCGCACGCTGCAGGAACCCACCCCATACCAGATAATGTGAGAGGCAGCCCAACACTTGCAAGTGGAAGGATATTTTCACCAACCATTCAATTCATTGTTTCATTTTGCAATCTCTTACTTGACTCTTCCATCAACCAGATCTTGTTTGAAGACTGTGCTGTACCAACAGAACACCCAGTGTTACCATGAACTGAAGTTATAAAGGAGCCTGGCTCCAAAATCCTCAAGTCCAAATAAGCCTAAGGTCTAAATAACGATTGACTCTTCCATCCCAGCTTCCAGATGCTGGACGTTTTGGAGCATCTCAGTTGAGTTACTGGTTGAGTGTCTCTCTAAGAAGATTGATTTAAGTGACTTGAGAAAGAACTGTCTTTGCCCATTGCTGATGTGAAGATTAAACACCGCGTAGGGCTGTGAGACAGTCCAAGGGAAGTGTTTCTTTGCAGTAAAAATACCTCAATCATGAGCCATAAGTGAAACTGCACAGGGGCTGAACAGAAGGGGTTGCTCTTATGTGGCACTTCTGCTTTTTTTAGGGAGGGGGTCGTGTGTTGTGGTTCCTCACAATAACCTGTTTCCCTGAGAAAATATAGGCCATTGGTAAGATTTGTTCAGAGGACAAACATAATCAACGCTGCTGTGTAAATGTGTCATTGAAAGAGAGCTGGAAATAAAGCCCTTTCCACGCTGTCTTTGTGCACGTGCAAACATGCCACCTCTGGTCTGGCTTCCCGGCTACCGTGTTGTCACATCCAAGAAGGTGTCTTCCAACAAAGTGACTTTGCCAAGCAGCGAGTCCTGCTCTCGTTCTCACGCGTTTCTACCCCTGTAGTAGGGGAGGGCGAGAGGACGCACGTGGGTTGCCATAAGGAAGTGTCATCCATCTTCTATCACCATGCGAACACAAAATCAAAACAATAATAAGGGAAGAATCTGTTTGGAAGAAGCGACTTACCGTAGGTGAAAAGGTCGTTGGTATTTGATTGAGAAATTATCTTTAGACTTTCTTGTTTCCTGGCAGCTGTGAAAGAGTAGAGATCATTGGGAACCGTGTAATGTACTGAGTGTGAGCTGAGCCAGGACAAAGCGGTGACGTGTGAGGAAGGACAGCTGTACCCTAGGGTGACATCCCGACCTCTGTCGAGGAGGATGCAGGCAGCTCTGATGGGAATCATCATGACAGCCTGTGCTAATTCTTCCTTCAAGCTGTCTTTTCCTGGTGACTCCAGGCAGACCTCTCATCACCTCTACGTGTTGTGGAGAAGGGACTATATGAGGAGGAGCTGGTGTTGATCACAGAAAATGGACAATTTTGTTGGCTGTACATGAGGAATAAGGACTGAGGAGAGTCTTCCACTCTGCCTTCAGCCACCTTGGAAGGGCAGAGCAATTGAAGACACTGAGAGTCTTCCACTCTGCCTTCAGCCACCTTGGAAGGGCTGAGCAATTGAAGACACTGAGGGTCTACCACTCTGCCTTCAGCCACCTTGGAAGGGCAGAGCAATTGAAGACACTGAGAGTCTTCCACTCTGCCTTCAGCCACCTTGCAAGGGCTGAGCAATTGAAGACACTGAGAGTCTTCCACTTTGCCTTCAGCCACCTTGCAAGGGCTGAGCAATTGAAGACACTGCCCTGCTTTTCACTGAGTCCTATTTTGTGGATGATAGATTGTCCAGACTGGGAGGAACCCAGTGACCTGCTCAAAACAGTAAAGACAGTCCTGGACTTGGAGTCTCCAGAACAGGAGTCTCCCCTCTGTATTAGTCTTCCTAGGGAAGTGATGGATTCTGCAACTTTAGAGAGCTTTAAGGCTCAGCTTGGCAGGATGCTGGGCCAGCTCATTTAAACAGTATTTCTTTAATTTAATGGGTTGAACCTGATGATCCTTGAGGTCCCTTCTAACTTGGATTACTGTGGCACTGTAGTTTCCCAGACCTGCTGTTTTCTTTCCTGCCCCTGCTCCTGTTCCTGCTGTGATTAGTGCAGACTTTGACGCCATTTCTTCTCCTTTCCCTGCTGTCTGAATGTGAATGATCAGACAAACAGATCCTAAATCCAAGATGTTGATGCCTCCAACCTCCAACATGCCTCTGTTGTTTAGAGCTCACTCTTCCCAACCTACGTCCATGCTAGGATCCCAGGTGAAGATATGCCAAGGCTGTATCCAAGAATGCAAAATAGAAGCACCAAGTTCAATGCTTTCCATGTTAAATGATCCTTTACAAACACTGACAAACTCTTCAAGTAGTTGGTATCTCAGACTTATCTTAATTAGAGTATTATAGAAATTCAGATTCCAGAAAACTGGATTTGATGATGAGGAAAGGCTCATGATCTAATAGACATGTGCCTGGTGAATGATGTCTCTGTCAAGAACTGTTCTTCCCACTGCCCCCACATTCAGGAAGATTTCTACCAGTACATCCAGTGGATTTGACTCTCAGAAGTAGACAGTTCTGATCCACTTGCATCCTTATCAATGAACAAATGCAAATCAATTTGCAGTGATGTACTGCACAGGCAAGAGAACCCAAGAGGCCATGAAGGAACTCCATAGATCAGACAAATCTCACTCATCGCGTTGTAACACATAGACTCAGACTGTCATTCCTCTGTACAGAAGTCTCTGGATGGCCTTATTCCACGTAGGTTCCTTCTTATAGACTGTACTCGGTTACGCTGCAGAGGCCACATCAGTGCAGGTCACTGCCAGCAACTCCAGCACCAATCCTGCTCTCAGGAAAATTCAACAGGTAATGAGTTGAAAGGAGTGAAAGCTGATTAATCTCTTTGTCCTTTCAATGCTGTCCATTTGGACCTCACAAAAGCCACTATGACTGTAGAAGTCTCCTAACAGTATTCAGAAGTGAGAGTGTTTTCAAAGCTCAGTGGAGCTTCTTTCACAGAGTAATAGCAAAGAATCACAGAACATTAGGGATTGGAAGCGACCTCAAAAGATCATCTAGTCCAATCACCCTGACACAGCAGGGTCACCTAGACCAAGTCACACAGGAACATGTCTAAGTGGGTTTTAAACATTTCCACAGAAGGAGACTCACAACAGGGGCAGCCTGTTCCAGTGCTCTGTGACCTTCAGTGGGAAGAGGTTCCTTCTGATCTTTATGTGGAACCTCCTATGTTCCAGCTCACACCCATTGCCCTTTTTCCCATCACTAGGTGACATTGAGAAGAGCCTGGTTCCATCCTCCTGACACCCACCCTTCACAAATTTATGGACATTAATGAGGTCACCCCTCAGTCTCCTCCAAGCTCAAGAGACCCAGCTCTCTCAGCCTTTCCTCATCAGAGAGGTGCTTCACCTCCTTCATCATCCAGTGAGAAACAATTCAAGCTGCCAGAAGAAGTGCTAGAGAACAGAAACATTACTGCAAGATAGTTACTTAGCCAGTGGAAAGGGTGAAACCACATGCTGCATGGTAGTTGCATTAATTACTACCAATTAATTGGAATGCAATGCTTATCCCTTCCTACTGTGCAGAGATCACCTGCTAGATGAGACATCTGGAAATGTCTGGATCTTTGAAGCCTGTTGCAAATAATCAGAGAAGAATTCGATGAGATATGAGTGTTGTTCACGTACCTGAATATTCTAACGGTGGTTTTTTTGTCTTTCCACTCCAACTACCTGGGAATCACTTGGTGTTCCACTTCCTCCCCACCCTTGTCAGTTATTACAAGATCCTGGAGAAGAATTGCTATCCATCACTCACTCCTGCTTCACTGATTGTGGTGCTTGATTGGTCAGTCAAAGACACTGGGGTTCTTTTCCCCACTTCTTGCCAAGGTGTCCAAAGCAGAAGACTATGAATAGTGAATACCAGGCGTTGTGTACATTTCCTCATTCGTGTGTGAATGTGCTTGTTTGTATTAAAAAAGAAACATATTTACCCTTCTCAATGTTCACTTTCAAGGCTTCCAACCTTATCTTTGGCCTCTTGTGATTTGCACTTCCTTCTTCTGTTCCAGTAATGCTGGTCTTTATGGGAAGACCTTTCAAGTAATTGTCTTTCTCTTGGGCTCCTGGACTTTATCTTCAGCATTGAGGACTGTCCCTTCAGGCAATAGGTTTGTATATGGCAGCAAGTGTGTCACAGTGATGGTGTCAGCCAGCTCCTGGGGATGGCTGTACAGGTAGGAATCAGATAAAGAACAATACTCTGTTTCTTCAGTGCTGGGATGGTTATCAGTCCTTTTCATGGTAAATGGTTAAAACTCTGAAACAGAGGAAAGTAACCACTCTAGGAAAAGAGTGATGAATGAGAATCCAGTTCCAAGCTGACCCTGATTCCCTTGGCACTTGACTGCAATTAAAATGAACTTGAGCTTAACTTTTACTTGAACCTAGAATTGCCAAAAGGAGGTGGATTCATACTGGGGCTGGAAGCATGGACTTAAGAATGGTCAGGCACTGGAATGGGCTGCCCAGGGTTGGAGGATTAGTCTCCATCCCTGGACGTGTTTACAAATAGCTTAGATATAGTGTCAGGGGATCTGGTTTAGGGGTGAATTTGTAGAGTAGGGTTGATGGTTGGACTTGATGATCCCAAGGGTCTTTTCCAACCTGGATGATTCTATGATTCTATGACTTCAACCTCAAGGCTCTTCAGAGATTCCCCAGTCATACCTGGACAGTGCTAACAGTCTTATTTAAATAAAACTCTCCCGAAGTTTTCAGGCATCCACAACTCCCCAAGGAGATTTGCCATCAAGTTACAAACTTTTTAGTATTTTGCTGGAGGAAGCTCCTTGATGTTTGAAGGTCCTGCTCCAGACCTGCCAAGGAATCTCCCCATGAAAGAAAAAGTCTGAGATTAATTGGCCAGAATTGAAGGGATAGGAGCTCATTTGCTTTGTACAATGAGATGATTGCAAAACCTATGGTAGAATAAATATTTCCTCCCAAGCAGTGGAAAATGTTGCTCTTGAGATTATGTCTTTCTGCAAACCCCAGGAAGTTACAAAATCTTAAATAACAAATCAAACATGTTTTCTTTTCTGACCATAAGGCCATGGCATTGTTCTCCTGTAGCAAGAGAAGCCCACAGAGCCACTCCCCCTCAGAAATAGAGACTATATATGCTGGCGGTCCTTTCTGTGAACACCACCTGATGAGATGGGTGCCACCATGATTTTGGCATGGCTTCTCCTGTTAGGTCCAGCAGTTCTGGAGGCCAAATCAGGTAAAGCACTTTGACATGTTCCAGGGCACATTGGAAAATTACAAAGACTACTTGGGGTCCTCTCTGCTGATTACATGAATAGAAATCACTTTCACGCTGGTATTCCTTTGGGCAAAAGATTAAAGGGGAAACTGGACGAAAGAAAGCATAATTTTGTTAAAATAATGAATTGTTCATCATAGTGGATGGTAAGAATGATTAAAGCCATTAGTAGAGCTGGTTGTGCTGCCATGCAGTTGTACTTGTCCTAGTGCCTTGTATCACTGCAACGATGCCCATGAGGATGCTATGAACGAGTTAGTCTTCCAGTTCCAAAAATCCAGTCTAGGAATTATGGAAGAATGTGCCCGGGGGGTTGTGGAGTCTACTCCTCTGGAGGTGTTTAAAACCCGTCTGGATACGTTCCAGTGTGACTTGGTCTAGGAGATCCTGCTCTGGCAAGGGGATTGGGCTAGAAGACCTTTCAAGATCCCTTCTAATGCCTAATGCTCTGTGATGCTGTGTGTAATGTCTTTTTAGTGTATATTTATTCCATGCACATGCAGGCTATCTTTTTAATATTGCTTATAGTATTCAATTATTTTTATTATGACATTGTTATTAGGCTATTCTTGATCTTAAGCATGATGTAATGAACTGCGACAAGAAGCTTTCCTAATCTGACTTGGGGCATAACTGAGGGATATCTAACAGTGAAAGGCATGAAATGCTTTCAGTTCAACTCATTTCTTCATCACAGAGTTAGGGATTGGAAGGGACCTCAAAAGATCATCCAGTCCAATCCCCCTGCCACAGCAGGACCACCTAGATCCAGTCACACAGGAACGTGTCCAGGCAGGTTTTAAATATCTCCAAAGAAGGAGACTCTACAACCTCCCTGGGCAGCCCGTTCCAGTGCTCTGTCACCCTGGTCATTGACTTTTACTTAGATAACTAGTTTCTATCTCCTAAGTGACTTGGGTGTAAGTGAAGTGGTTCTTTTTATATCCTAGAATAATTGTGCGTATTTTTTCTAACTAACTGTTTAAGCATCATTATGATGACAACCATCCAGTTTTTTTCTTCAGCCTTCTGCCTGCCTGGTGATAAACCATCTCCTTTGGCTACTCTAGTTCTGTTTGCTCTTGGCTTCCTTTCCCAGCCCTTGCCTCAGTCTCCTGGGTCAGAGCAAGCGTCGTGTTTGTCTAATCATGAACTTTGCTCTTTTTGACACCTTTCAAAGGTGAAGCAGGACACAGCCTATGTAATTCCACACCTGGGTGACAGTTACACTCTCACGGTGATGACAGACCCTGAGTGAAAGTAAATAAGACTGTTTGAGATCAGCTTTAGTTTCCTAATCCTGCTCTGACTTTTTGCCAGGTTTGCTGTTTTACTTCTCAAAAATCCTGTGAGCGACAGTTGCACATCCAGGTAGATGTTTGAAGAAGCAAGTCAAACACAAGTCAAGGGGTGCTTGTGTAACCTCTTCTTTTGAACTGCTGGTCCAATGCACGTGAATAGGGACAAAAGCTTGGGTTTGCAAAGTGTAAACAGTGGAAATCTCAAGCTGCTACTTTTATTTGCTCTTGGGTACCGAGGGGTGAAGTTTCAATAAATCAGAAAAGAATGTCTAAAATCAGGATTCTCATCCCTGTTCACTGCAGAGCAGCTACACAAGATAACTCTGGCTGGAAAGAAGATGGCTTTTAGCAATCACAGAACATTGAGGGTTGGAAGGCACCTCAAAAGATCATGTAGTCCAATCCCCTTGCCAGAGCAGGATCATCTAGACCACCTAAGGGAATTCAGGAATCTGATAGACTATTGGAATCAATTTACTTAAAATTCACAGAACCACAGAACATTAGGGATTAAAAGGAACCTCAGAAGATCATCTAGTCCAATCTGCCTGTCAGAGCAGGATCACCTAGATCAAGTCACACAGGAACATGGCCTGGTAGGTTTTAAACATCTCCAGAGAAGGAGACTCCACAACCCCCCTGGGCAGCCTGTTCCAGTGCTCTGTCACCCTCACTGGGAAGAAGTTTCTTCTCATATTGATGTGGAACTTCCTCTGTTCCAGCTCACACCCACCACCCCTTGTCCTATCATTAAATGCCAGTGACGCCCACCTTTCTCTTGTTTATAAACATTAATGAAGTCAATCTTCAGTCTCCTTTCTTCCGAGGTCAAGAGACCCAGCTCCCTCAGCCTCTCCTCATCAGGGAGACGTTCCTCTCCATCATCTTCATGGCTCTGTGCTGAACTCTATCCAGAGGGCCCAACTCTGATGGAAAGGGAGGAAGAAACAAGCTAGACCACAACTCATCTAGGCTGAAAGTTGCTGCCTGGACACAATTCCAATTCTGGAAGTGATCAGCAAGATCTAAAGCTGCAGATAAATTTAGTCACAGCCTTAAAAAAAGCTTCAACAAGCCACCCCAGTCTTGCAGGCAACCAAATGAAATTTGTTGTTTGGGAGAAGAGACCAACCCTCACTTTGCTCCCAACCTCCTTTTACAGCGTTGTAGAGAACAAGAACATCTCCCCTGAGCCTCTTTTTCTCCAGTTCCCTCAGCTGCTCTTCCTAAGGCTCGTTCTGTAGACCCTTCAGCAGCTTTGTTGCTCCTCTGCCTTTTATTGTCTGACGGTGTGCTCAATTCCCTCTCTCCCAAAGCGTCCCGTCTCCGGCTGGTGAATGGAAGGCACAGATGCGAAGGACGCGTTGAGATCTATTACAGAGGACGGATGGGGACAGTTTGTGATGATTTCTGGGACCTTACTGCAGCCCAGGTTGTGTGCAGGCAGCTGCGATGTGGCCGGGCCATAGCAGCTCCTGGCAGCGCTTACTTTGGGCCAGGCTCAGGTGACATCCTGCTGGACAACGTGAAGTGCAGGGGAAATGAGGTCTCCCTGTCGCGTTGTAATCACTCTGGATGGAGGGTACACAACTGTGCCCACTATGAAGATGCTGGTGTGGTCTGTTCAGGTGCTGTCACATTTTGATTTTCTAAATACTTGTGCTATAAATCACACTCAATGTGCATGTGTCAGCGTGGGGGTCTGCAGCTGTCCTCCTGCTGCAAGAACATTTCGTTCACTCAAGACATCACCGAATCATAGACCATTAGGGATTGGAAGGGACCTCGAAAGATCATCTAGTCCAATCTCCCTGCCACAGCAAAACCAGCTAGATCAAGTCACACAGGAACATATCCAAAAGGGTTTTAAACGTCTCCAGAGAAGGAGACTCCACAACCCTCTTGAGCAGCCTGTTCCGGTGCTCTGTCACCCTCACTGGGAATAAGTTCCTTCTCATATCGATATGGAATCTCTTCTGTTCCAGCTGACACCCACTGCCTCTTGTCCTACCATTAGATACCACTGAGCAGAGCCTGGCTCCATCCTCCTGACACCCACCCTTCACATATTTATCAACATTATTGAGGTCACCCCTCAGTGTGACCAGTTTCTCCAAGCTGCAGAGATCCAGCTGTATGTCTAATCTTTCAACTTTGTTATGAAGAATTTTCTACCTGTGGAAGGTCACATTCCCTCTAAAAATTCCTGTTCCCTCAGGAAGCAGGTGCTGATCTTTTAACATCCCTGGCTTTTCACTCTGCTGACCCTCCAGAGCCAGCGTGAACTCATAGTTTCCTCCGTAGGGCTGTGTAGGGCTGTGTAGGAGCTGTGTTTGGATGCTTGTGCAGAGCAATCAGGAAGCCCCAAGGAACAGATGCTCGTGGCAACATATAGGACTTCTAGTCCATCTAATCATCAAGCATTGACCAAGAGAATATGGAAACAAGTTGAAATTAGAAGCAAAGCTATGTCTGATGGGCGATGTTCACCAGGGAGGAACTCTTCTTCTTATGGCACTAATTTATGGCTTTGCTGTGGGCAATAGTGATTTCAGTCACAAACTGCCACAGAAGACAACTCCCTTAGAATTATTTCTGTATTTTCCAAGTTTTTCTTCAGTCACAAACTGCCACAGAAGACAACTCCCTTAGAATTATTTCTGTATTTTCCAAGTTTTTCTTCAGTCACAAACTGCCACAGAAGACAACTCCCTTAGAATTATTTCTGTATTTTCCAAGTTTTTCTTCAGTCACAAACTGCCACAGAAGACAACTCCCTTAGAATTATTTCTGTATTTTCCAAGTTTTCCTTCAAGCTTAATCTGCTGATGCTGTTTTCCCTTTCAAACAGCCACCCATTTTTAGTACTGACACCCTGTTGTGTTCTGGTTTTACTTTCCCCTTAAGAATTGTAAAGAATTTTTGAGGCAGTTCATTGTGGATGAACTGAGACGTGGCTGATGACAACAGGATGTTCAGGAGGTTTGTGCATGTTGCTGTTGTCTACAGCTCCTCAAAGAGGGAGAGCCTAAAGAGCTGCACTCATGCCAGGAGCAAACTACTACCTCTGTTACCGTGTGTGTGCTCTGCTCAGCACTCTGTAAAGTGCCATTTATTGCTGCCAGCATCCCTACTGCTCCCAGCTCCACAGCAGGAGCTGCAGAGGACAGCCTGCAGCCACGCCAGGGCTATATTATCCTGTGGCTGGGAGCAGGTGCCATACTGGTGGTACCTTTCCCTGCCATCACTATCTAGAAGTGCCACTCTGAGGAAATATTTTCAATGGGCTGCTGCCCACTTCCATTCTCCCCATTGACCCCAGTCAAGATGGAGTGTGCTAGCAGAATAGTTTGTCTTGATTTCACTTCATCCTGTAGTTCACGCAGAGATGTAGACACAGTACAAGCATGGTCCTCATGGAGGTGATGCTTTATTCTGTGTTCACAGGAAACGCCGCTGAAGCACTGACTGTCACTGTGCCAACAACCTCAGCTCTGGGGACAACCTCAGTGCTGGAAGCAACCTCAACGGTGGCAGAAACCTCAACAGCAGCCACTTCGACGGTAGAGTTCTCAACGCTAGTGACATCCACAACACCAGCAGCAACCTCAACACTGCAGCAAACCTCAACACTACAGCCAACGTCAACGCTGTGGACGTCAGCACTGCAGACAACCTCAATGCTAGAGGAAACCACCACAGAAACAAAGACTTTTCCAGCAGAGACATCAGCAGCAGCCTTCATAAAAGAGACAACAACCATAGAAGAGACAACTTCCCCATCAGCAACGAACACCCTTCCCACAATGACCAGCACAATAGGGACAACCACAGCAGGTAACCACGTCCACTGTTGCTCACTGATCTCCAGAGTGCCACCATGCTCCCTTCCCACACCTCATGGTCCTGGAGGCAGAGCTCCATCTTTGGACTCCTCCAGGCAGGCCAAATGCAGCAGGGAATTGATGGCCACCAGAGCCCCCTCCTGGCCTTGCAGGATCCACAGGATCTCCCTTCTGGGACAGGGAGGGGGACCACAAGGAGATGGGCTGGAGAGTCCCTAACTCACTGTCTCCTGCCTCACCACAGGTGCCTGGCTGCGGCTCTCTGGTGGGAGGAACGGCTGTGAGGGCCGCGTGGAGGTGTTTGATGGCCACAGCTGGGGGACCGTGTGCGACGACCAGTGGGACCTGCGTGATGCCCAGGTGGTGTGCCAGCAGCTGGGCTGTGGCCAGCCCAGGGCCGCCCCAGGCAGCGCTCGCTTTGGCCGAGGCTCTGGACACATCTTCCTGGACGACGTGCAGTGCCACGGGGACGAGCCCTTCCTGCAGATGTGTGGGCACAGTGGCTGGGCTGTGCACAACTGTGGGCACCATGAGGATGCTGGTGTCATCTGTGCAGGTGAGGGGGCGGCAGGGGTCACCGGGGTTCCCCAAAATCCACACCGGATAATTGTGGTGACCTTCCTTGGGATCAGCTGCTTTTCCATCTCTCCCGAGTGCTGGGGCAGCGCAATGGGCTTGAAGAGTCTTACTGCCTTGTGCTGGGAACACATCTCATGCAAACCCCTACCTTGGCTGTCCAAGGACACTGCCAGCTCTCTGAACTCACAGGTGTAGGACAACAGTGGGAAGGCAACCATGCTGGTTATGGGATGAGGAAATGGTGAGGTTGGGTCAGCACTAGGTTTACATCTGATTTGTGCCGGGATCAGGAATGGCAGGACAGAGCCTCCACTGCTCTTCTCCTCCACTGATGCTTCACTTCTCTTCTCCATGTCCATGTCCATGTCCTTGTGAGTTGCCTTGGCCACATTCTTGCTGCATTTTGTTTGTCCTTTGTTCACTCCATCTTCTTCCTTGCAGCTGCAGACCCTTCCACCCCTGCTCCATGGCTGCACTCAACAGGTAATTCCTGCCCACCCACCTCATTCCCAGCCCTGCAGCAAGCCCCACTCGGAGAGGACATGGGACTTGTTGGACAGATCCTGTCCAAGGCAGGGCTGCTGCTCCCCTCTTGCCATCACATCCACAGGGGCACGAGTGGCCACCGCTGGTGGATGGGTCAAGGGGTACCAAGGGTTGTTCTGCAAATGCTCCCATGCCCTGAGCACCTCTGTCTGCAGACAGCTCCCACAACACACCCAGCAGCCCCATCTCCAAAGGAGACTGGGGATGGTCTTGCAAATGCGAGGCTGACAGGACCCTGTCCCAGAGCCATGAGCCTTGTCCCACTGACCTTTAAAACCGGCCTGGACATGTTCCTGTGCAACTTGGTCTAGGTGATAGGGCTGTGGCGGGGGGATTGGACTGGATGAATCTTGAAGGTCCCTTCCAATCCCTAATGTCATGTGATTCTGTGAAGCAACAGCCCAGCTCTTTCCTAGTCCTGCTCCAGCACTTGGGATGTGACAGCTGAAGAGAAAACTGGTGCAGCCCTTCTTTTGTCACTCAAGTGAGACCTCCTTGGGCATGAGGCTCCTGCCCAGGGGCAACAGGGATGTCACCCTGGTGATGCCATTTGAGTGAAAGACCTCCCCATGGTTGTTGGGGTGTTGGCTGGCCAGGGTGGGGGTTGGTTCTTCATCCCTGGATGTGTTTAGACACCGTGTGGGTGTGCTGCTTAGAGACCTGGCCTGGTGGTGATCTTGGTAGAGTAGGGTTAAGGGTCATATTTGCTGATCTCAAGGGCCAATTCCAACTGATGATTTAATGAGGTGAGGTGCCAAAGCTGATACTTTGGGATGCATGACATGAGCTGACTGTGTGCAGAGCCTTCCTCTTCACTGACACTCATTTCTTTCTTGCACCAGTAGTTCCAGAGACCAGACTAGCCCAGACAGATGCAGCAGGTAATTGATGGCCACCAGAGCCCCCTCCTGGCCTTGC
>VXBP01005612.1:0-63695 GCA_013400115.1 Rhinopomastus cyanomelas
ACACTTTCACATTCAGTTGATCACGAACCAGATCTGCACTTCTTCCTTGCAGTTCCTGCCATTATTTTTCATGACCCCAGGAGTGTGGTTGGAGGCCTTTGCAGTGAAGACTGAGGTAAAGAAGTCATTGAGAACCTCAGCCTTTTNCTGCTGGTGACAACAAGGTCCAGCATAGCACCTTTTCTTGTTGGTTCCTCCGCCATTTGGAGGAGGAAATCATCATCAATGCAATCCAAGAACAACCTGGATTGCTGGTGCCTTGCTCTTTTGTCCCTCCAGCAGATGTCAGGGTGGTTGATATCCCCTATGAGGACCAGGGCCTGTGACCTGGAAGCTGCTACTATTTGCCTGTGAAGGGCCTCATCTGCTTAGTTCTGCTGGTCAGGTGGCCTGTAGCAGACCCCTACAGTAACATCACCCTCTCCTGTCTTCCCTTTAATTTTAACCCACACACTCTCGACCAAATCATCATCCTGCCCCAGGTGGCTCTCCACTGATTCCAGCTGGTCACTGATACAGAGGACAACACCTCCTCCTCTCCTTCCCTGCCTGTCCTTCTTAAAGAGCTTGTACCCATCTATCCCTCCATTCCAGTTGTGGGAATCATCCCACCAGGTTTCAGTAATAGCCACGATGTCATGGCCTCCCAGCAGCACAGTGGCCCTTAATTCATCCTGTTTGTTGCCCAAGCCCTGTGCATTTGCAGAGAGGCACTTCAGCTGGGCTGGCCCTGTCCTCCTCTTGTGCCAGTTGCCCTTGATTTCCTAACCCTCCTGTGGGGCAGCTGCAGGCCTGGCCCACTTGTCCTGGCACTAGTTCTACTACAGTTTGTTTTGTGACAGTAAACAATATTATGACACTGCTCCATGCCCGTGGCAACGCCAGCACAAAATTGCTCTACATCATTGTACATGGCAACTGCTTTCCTGGTAAAAATACCTTTGCAATTAAAATATCAAGAAGAAATGCAAGAAGACAGACACCTACCTTGTTCTCAGTGCGTGTTAACGATTGACACTCTCTTGCACTTGAAAATGAGGTGCACAGACCAGGACCGAGGGCCCGTGCTGTAACTGTACCGCTGTGCTCCATGGGTCAGGTCGTCCAGTGTGCCAACGCCCTTTAAACCTGTGATTTGAACTCTTCAGTTATCGCAGCCAGCTGAGCCACGTCAATTCCAGAGGAGCAATGAGACTGCAGAAGGGCCTGGAGGGAAAGTCTGATGAGGAGAGGCTGAGGGAGCTGAGTGTGTTTAGCCTGGAGGACAGGAGAAGACTTGGGGTGGGGCAACCTTCTCCCTCTCTACAGCTCCCTGAAGGGAGGTTTGGTAGTCAGGTGGAGGTTGGGCTCTTCTCCCAGGCGACCAGTGCCAGGACAGTGGGCAAGGCCTGAAGCTGCAAGGAGAGGGTTAGGTTGGATGTTTTCCTTACTCATGGAAAGGGTGATCAGACCCTGGAACGGACTGCCCAGGGCAGTGGTGGAGTCTCCATCCCTGGAGATGTTTAAGGACAGAGTAGCTGTGGCCCTTAGTGCCCTGGTCTGGCTGATGTGGTGATGTTAGGTCATGGGCTGGCCTTGGTGAGCTTAGAGGGCTTTTCTAGCCTCAATAATTCTGTGTGATTCTGTAATTTGTCCATTGCAAGATTTCTACTCCAATTCAAGCTGTTAAATTCCCCTGAGCTGGACAGAGCTATTGATGAGTTGAGCTCTTGCTCTCTCTTGCTAAAGCAAATTCTCTCATGGTGAAGACCAAAGCAGCTTTAGGGACATCAGTTCTTTCTCCCAACCAACTGATTCATGAAAGCAATCAAAGAGCTTGAAAATCCAGAACTGCTTCTCTTTCCGCAGAACAAAAACAAATCTTTTCTGTTCATCCCAATGTGTGTAGTCATCTAAAGCAAGAATTTGGCTTGAGGTAACTCAAAATCGATCTCATCTTTTGTAAGACCATAAAGCTCCTGTGGGTAAGTTCCTAAAACACAGGTGCATGATGCTCTCGCAAAGCATGCGTGTGTCAGGTGATGCTGTATGTACCGTGTGTCAGGTAACAGCATGTACACTGTGTTGTACCTACTCGGTTTTGATGTGTAAAAGTCAAACATCTGTTTTGTTTTCTTTTTCTTTAGTACTCCCTACAACTCTGTGCAAAGTAACTGAAGGAGCAGTGACTGCAGCCACTGACATGAGTGATGTCTCAGTGTGACATCAATGGAGCCAGGGAACATTTCTCTCTCATGAAGTAATGTGTGCTGATAATCCTAGATACCCTTCAGCAGGAAAAATAGCTTTTTATAGAGCTCAGTTTTCTGCTCTGAATGAGATTTGCTGACCATCTGTGTTACTGTGAACCATGGTAGACATTTTCAAAGACACCTCAGGCATCAGAGAGAGCAAATCTAAAGAGACTTGGTTCCCGGATCCTTGAGCTGCTTCTAAAATGTTCTTGTTTTAAAAAATATATTCAAATATGTAGAAAATCTTAAAAACCTGAGAAACAAATCTGGGCTGTTATGCAGGACAAGGTGCAGCAGGTATGGGAACAAGAGGTGCAGCAGTAGCAGATAGGTCAGTGTTTCAAATCACAGACTGAATGTGTTGCTGTATCATGTTTTTTACAATGATCTTTTGAACCAGAGATTGCAGGTAATTCACTAATACTGTTGTGATATAAAGACACCGCGTGTAGTGCCTGCGTAGCTGGCGGCAGCACACTCTGATTCCCAGGGAACCACCTCTGCAGAGCGTGCTGCAGGCCCGTTGGCAGTTTGCATCGCATCTCCATGCACTTGGACTTCAGTCTCTTCTCAGCGCTGCTGCAGCTCAGCGTTCCTGATGTGAGCAGTGCTGCCTGGCGTGGTTACGACGGTGACCTGGCACGCTCACCCACTGGCTTTAGGGACCGAACGCACTGCAGCCAGAAGGAGAGACTAGCTGATCCAGCAGTCGCCTGCTGTTTACAGGAGCGGCTCCTGATCCCACAGTAGATTGCCAGAAAGCCACTATTGTGACAGACACATGCCTTTCCCCCTTGTCGCTCCCCTCTCCACATGGCGTAGCTGGATTCCCAATTATGGTCAAACTCTCTTGTGTCTTTTATGCCCCTTTATTTTTGTTTCTAACCTCAAAAGCCACTGCCAACCTGCTCGTTTCTTAACTAACCGTACTCTCCCCTCATCAACACGAACAAGTGCGGCACCATTGAGCTCTGTGTAAATAGCCACAGTGACATCTGAAACAACAGAAACGTTAGCGTTCACTTGATGGAGGTTTTTAACAACATGCCTGGAAATGTCAAGGGCTTGCTTCACATCTGCAGCAAATTCACTATGTGATCTGTTGATGGGTTGCAGATGGCATCATGAGCCACTGCTTGCAGCAGAAGTAACAACCCTGGTCACATTTTACCACATTAAACAATTTACTTGGGTGGTAATGACATAGCAATTAACTTTGCTGCCTCACAAACACGGTGCGAGTGGTCTGTCTTCCTGTGCTGCTTCTTGCACGTCGGCTTCAGTCTTTTATCTCTGGCTGGATACAAGGGTTCCTGCCAGAACAAGCCATTAGAAAATGAGGGCCAGCCATGATCTGTTTGGGAAACAAAGGCTGTTTCTCTAGGGAGGAGCAGGACACTAGCTACCAGGGCTGCGTTTTAGCTACCATGTGAAGGATGGTCTCCATTGTGATTCAAATATTTGATGTCTAGAGAAAATCTATCGCCCAGCAAATGGATAAACTGGTACCTCAACAGTGGTTCACTCCAGCTATCTTGTGATGAGGTGAATTTCTAGAGCCAAATGTAGAGGTGATGCAAATAAGCTATGTGTTAGGAAAAAGGAGCTCTGTTTTGCATGGTTATGATCCTCAGAAGAGTATAAGGAGTTTGGAGAAAGTCTTTATGATAACAAAGGGCTCAACCCGTGTGTCTTTAAATGATTTGCTTACAGGAGAGAAGTCAAAGTGGCTCTCTGGTACTCTGCTAGGCTTTAGAACTGAAACAGCATTGCAGTGGAAACCTTTGTGTGGAACTGAGGATGGATCCAGCCACTGGGTCACTCTGTGATGCTCTGTGGTAGAACCCTGAACACTTGGCACGAAGACCGGGTATCTTTTCAAAAGACATATTCTAATGCACACAAATGGTGAGCTACATATCAGTGGGGACATCTTTACATGAGATGGCACTTTTGTCAACACAGGTACTTTTGTGTGCAAGATCTGCTGTACATTGTTTTTTGTACAGCTCGATGTCCTGCACACAGAACAATTTTGTGCTTATAGGGTATCCAGTGTTGCTTCAACTGTAGGATTGGGTCCTTAGGTAGTAAATCTTTAGGGCATCTGATACAGCTTTGTTTCTTCACATATTTTCATCAGTAGAATTACTAATAACTATCTCTAAAGAAGGAAGACATTGCATGGAGGAACACACTGCATGAGGACACAGTGGTCCAACTTCTATTCTGCCAGGGGTTTCCTTTGTGTTTTTGACTCACTCAGGTTCAGCTCTTTCAATGTTTTTAAGACTCCTTTTGAAATCAGCAAAAGGCTGATTCATAGCTGAGCTGCAGGCTATATAGGCTGCATGTAGATTTTCTGCTTTAAGCATGTAACCACAGCATCACTACTTGTTTGACATCTGCACTCCATGGTGAACTGGAGTTTTCCAGAGCTTCCAGACCTTTGGTCCCAAATCAGTCAGGAGAGAATTTGTCTCAGCTCAGCGTTTGGCACCTTTGATCTGGGGGCTATCTTTCTTTTCCGATTTCCCCCCCCATTCTACAGAGGCTGTAATCACATCATGTGTAGATGCTTCTAATTGCAGGTGCAGCTCTAAGTGCTACTTCAGAGTAACTAAAAGCCAACTACATACATAGGGAAGTCCCACTTGATAAGTTTTTTTCCAAAGGCTTTGCCATTTTGAGCAATGCTGCTGCCCATCGTGGGACTGTCTCCATTGTACAGAACAGACTGTAACTTGATAAATTTTGCACTGTGGAGGAAAGGTGGCATCTGTAGAAGACAGTAGTTTAGAGTCCATTAGAAGTCAGTAGAAATGTTACTTTATAATCTCCTCATACAGCTTTTACTATCCTTGCCCATCTGTTCTATGAGAACTTCTCTATGTTCTGAACAAACCCTGTCATAAACTTAATATAATCTGAGCTCTGATTACTGTAGGGTTTGGGGTTTTCACCTGTGTTTAGATAATGACTGTGCCAAAATGGCTGTAAAGCAAATGGTGTGCTGACGGCTAGAAAACTAGCAAACTTCAATTTTTCTGTGTTTTTAACATTTAGCAGCTGTCATTAAGCTCTGTGGCATCTGGAAAAGAGCAGTCCAGCAAAAGCTGTTAATGTTATTTTGATGACACGTTTCCATCTCTGACAATCTTGTTTGCTATCCCAGCTGCTGGCAACACTAAAGTGAAACTTCTAACTGCTTCTAACAAACAGAGTTGCTGTTATTATTTCCTTAGCGGAGAAAACACAGCAAACAAGTTCTGTAATAGACACGTTAATCTGCAGTTTGGACTTTGTGGCTTTTATCTTCTAAAATTACAAGAAGCATCTCAGATTTATGCCAGACATAGGTCTGGAAACAGGCAAATGCTGTGGAGATTACTACTAACCTACCTGAGCCATGGCTACTGATGGAGATCAGAGCTGCTCCTAGTTTGTAGATAAGGCTGGACAGGAATGTTTTCCGTGGCAATCACGATCGCAGAAAATCCAGTTCTGGCAAAGAGGACCTTGCTGTGGTTGGGGAAGCTGAACAGAAAAGTCTCATTTGTTAACGCGAACGTAACTTTTCTATTTCAGCTCAAGCATATTGGAGCCACGTAAGGAGACAGATATGTGAGGAAAAGCTTTGTTCTTTAGTTTTCATGCTGCAGTCAGCCAGCTTTGCTGTTTGCCCCTTAAAAATCACAAGACCGTAAGGGATCTCAAGAGGACGGCTGGTCCCATCATGTGTGTCTTGTACCTTGCTCAGACATTCTCCTGACAACACATGAAATAACATCCTTGTTGTCAGGTGTCACATTATAACAGCACTGCATTGTTCTCCATACCTCCAAGCTGTGACATAACCCTGGGGAATTTCCTGCTCTGACAAAGCAAACACAGCCCCAGTATTCACAGAAAGTCATACGTTTATGTGGTGTTGAGTAATCATTTAACTGCAAACAGTGCAGTCGTGGGATTCGGTGTGAGGAGCGGGGAAGGGCAATAAGGATTCACATCCGTGTTGTACACACAGCCATAGGAAGCAAGTCACACATGGATGACTGCTTGATGGCTTCAGTTCAGAAACATAAACCTGCACATGTGAACTGTAAACACGTGATTAATTCCGTTGGACATAGTTGGAGTGTTCCCAGCAATGCCTCCTGGTTATGCCTGATATCTCCACATAACCTGCATTTACAGAAAAGAACACACCTCATGTATGAAGTGACCATGTAGCTCTCACTACCTGGTGTTACCTGTCTGTGTGTGTGCCTGTATGTTTGGTGAGTGCAGGTTTCTGTGTAAGTTCGTATAACCTTGTTCCCTGCTCTAGAGCCGAGGGTATTTCACAGCTCTGGTAACTTACATCCCTGCCATTTCAAACGGAATTGAGCCCCACAAAATAATATAGGAGATTATGCAGTGCTGGAAGGAGAGGGATGGGTTGGCTGAATTCCTTATACCCATTCAGAGGCTTCTGTTACAGGCTTTGAAAATGTAAATATGATTAGCTCTCAGAGGCATCAATGAGAGTTGAATGGATTGAGGGGTCAAAATACAGGTCTTTCTAGCCCAGTGTTCCTCTCCCAGTCATCTCATTCTCAGTGTAGGACAAGCAAGATATTCTTGAAACTATGAAAGAGTTTCCAGAGAAACTCATTTGTAGAAACAGAATAATTCACCGCCTTGGTCTTTTATGTGGTGCTTGGTGAAGGTTCAGGCCGCTTTGGGTAAGGCAGGGAAGGGCGTAAAGGAAGGTGCTCTGGAGTTGTCTTACTCTCTTTCCCTCTCTTGCTTAGTTTCCAAGCATGCTTCTTGCTCCTCTGCTGAAAAAAGCAAACTAGAACACAAGAACAACAAAAGCAACACTCTAGACAGGGTCTCTTCTCAAAGCATGTCTGCTCAGTCATTGCATTTCTTCACCACATTTCTTGTCAGAACTCTCTCTGCCTGCTGCTTCCCAGGACATTTTTGTTCTCATGCTTCTGAGTCTTGACTGTGTCCTCTGTCCCTTGGTGTATAGGGCTGTTGTTTTATTCTATTTGCACTGTGCTGCTGATGAGGGGATGCCTGGACAAGGTGTCCCCAAAGGCCGTCATGTCTTTCTTTGTATCTGCCTGGTGACTCAACTGCTCGGAGTCACCTTGAAGTGAAAGTCACCTTCTAGGCCTCCTGAAGCTTCCTGGACATGGTCACTTCCATCCAGAAGTGCTCTCTTATTTTGTGGACGTGTCAGGGCTGGACTCAGTGAGGAGAGAGAAGCAGTGAGAAGTATCTTGCCCTTGTTTCTGCACCTCTGGAGAAAACACTCAGCTCGTGATGAAGTCCCACAAAGCCATGCCAGAGTCTGACGTGTGGTTGCTTACATCTGCTCAAACCAGCATAGGCTTGGGTTCAGTTGGCCAGACACTGGCACCAGATGTATTTAGTTCTCACAGCCTTGGCAGGTGCAGTAATTTGATGAGGTTAACCACCAGTTAAAGGGATGCAGAAACCACTTCTTGTGTTTCAACCTGTTGTATTTTTTGTGGTAGGAAATGCCCCTTCTATCTATATGGTTATTGATAATATCATTACAACGTAACAGTGGCTGGAAACCAGAGCTATGTGAAAGCATCAGCAGTTTGATTTCCCAGAGATATTATCAAGAAATATCACCTCCTGTGCCCTTTCCATCAGATTTGTATTCAGCTGAACCCAGTATTTCTGAATTTAAAAGGAAAATGAATGAAAACTGATACTTACTGAATTCCTCCCCTTCCTTCAGGCATACGAAGGAATATTCTATTGAAACCCAGAAACTGATCAGAATAAATTTGAAAACCAGCTCAGTTACTCTGTTGTCATCTATTGTTTTTGCAAATGTTTTTCAGGTTTTGAATCAGGAATGAAGTAAAGAAACCCAAACCCAAACAGCTCCATCCTGTCGTACTCATAGCGGGAGCACACAGGGAACCTTGAGCACAAAACCTGCATATTTCATCCTGGTTGCTCCTACTAGATATTTCCTACCTTATGAGTAGTTTTGGAGCCTTGTGCTTCATCATTCCTTTACAATTGACTACCAAACATACACAAGTTTCACTAAAATAGATCAGTGCCTGATCTACAGACCAGTGCACGGTTGGGACAGCCTTTCTCATTGACTCAGTGCTTCTGGAGTTGGCATGCTGAGATCACTGGGTATTTCACTTACAGCATGACCTTCCTCAGTGGCTCTCATCTTGTTTTTCCTACTCTTGCTAGGACAGAGCCACATTATTGCCTCTGGGAATGGCTCTTTGCACAGAACTGCCTTATAATTTGTGCTACGTAAGTCGAGCGTTGCTCTTGTGGTGTGGCCAACGGACCTTTGGCTGGATTCATAGCTTCCTGTGTCTGATTTATGTTTAATTGGGGAATTTTTTGGAGAAATTTGCTGTGTTCAATTTCTGACTCTACTGTTAAACAAATTAATACATTTCTAAAGGCTGCTAATTGCTAATTAACCCAGCATGGGAAGAGTCCTAGTGGTGCGTGTGCTGCGTGTCCCCATACGTATCAGAGCTCTCCCAGGGTTTGCACAGTTTGCTCAATAAAACCAGCCCTATGAATCTTCATTAAGCCAGAAATTATAGGCACTATCAAAGCCCTAATTCTGACTTTCCTCATCTGTATCTGAGATGGTGCGTAGTAAAGATACCACTTCATTTTCAAATAATTTACAAAGGGTGTATTTTTCCCCACTGAGAAGTTGCATTGTAACAGCAATCAGCAATTCAGAGCTTTCAATTAAACATCGTGCCATTTAAATGGCAGTAAAAATGAAATGGTAGAGCAGAATGGGAAGGAATCTAAAAACAGGTGCAATTACACTCATTTTTATTTCAGTCTCTTAAATTTTAATGCCTTTTACAGGCACATGAATAAATGAATTATGCAGGATTTGCAACTGTTGGGAATTAATTCGTAGTGTTCCAGAAAGCTCTAGTTCAGCAAAGGTTGCAAAGGGAGTAGTAGGTTCTAAAGGCACCAGCTGTTGGCCATAGGTCCTTCAGGGATTCCAGGTACCTGCCAGCAAGATACAGCACCTGCTGTGCATCTAGGGATCAGGAAGAGACGTTCCGCCCTATCCTGACTAAATCATTCCCACCAGTATCAGTGGAAGACAGATGGCTTCTTACTTCATCTCCATGGAGAACTGTGATGTCTCTTAATATCGGGCACTCTTCCCCCCATCCTCAAGTACTATTGACAGTGTAAGCTGAGGCATTCCATGCCTCCAGTTGTTTTTATGGCCCTCCTCTGGATCTTCTCCAAAAGATACATGCGTTTCCTGTGCTGAGGACTTCAGAGCTGGATGCAGCACTCCAGGTTGATGTCTCACCAGAGCAGTGGGATACAATCTCGTCCTTTGACCTCCTGGACACACTTTTTTTGACACAACAGAGAATAGAGCACCTCCCTTATGAGGAGAGGCTGAGGGAGCTGGGTCTCTTTAGCTTGGAGATGAGGAGACTGAGGGGTGACCTCATTAATGTCTATAAATACTTGAAGGGTGAGTGTCAGGATGATGGAGCCAGGCTCTTCTCAGTGTCATCTAGTGATAGGACGAGGGGCAATGGGTGAGCACTGGAACATAGGAGGTTCCACATCAATATGAGAAGAAACTTCTTCCCAGTGAGGGTGACGGAGCACTGGAGCAGGCTGCCCAGGGAGGTTGTGGAGTCTCCTTCACTGAAGACATTTAAGACCCACCTGGCTATGTTCCTGTGTGACTTGGTGTAGGTGATCCTGCTGTTGCAGGGGGGTTTGACTACATCTTTTGAAGTCCCTTCCAATCCCTAATGATTCTATGATTCTCTGATTCCTCTTGACAAGCAAAGTCCCATACTCGTGCCCTTGGTAACTCTCATTAGTTCGTGGGGCATTTATTTGCAGATACATTCACACGGCATTTGTATCTTAGACCATTTTTTTCACTCTTATTTTCCTTCAGTTCGAAGCTGTTTACCCCTAATGGGTTGTACACTTGCTAAATGTGAATCTGGAGCTGCAGCTTTCGCTGGCATCAATGGAAGTTTGACCTCAGGTGTCTGACGTCTTTATCTCTTTAAGAATACTTCTGAAACGACAACTCAAAAAAAGCAGCACTGACTTGATTAAAACGAGCACCTTGTTTCTCTTCTAGAGGGCTAGCATAGCCATGAAAGAAGGGGAACAAGGCTTCACCTGGTGATTTTGTTATTTTAGACAGGAATACAATCCTTCAGAAATTTCAGGGAACATCAGCTGCTGGTCTGAACCACATCAAACTGTTTTACCATGTTTTGAGCACTCTGTGTTTTCACCGGTCAATGGAGACAGAAGAAGCTGTGCAAAACTAGGAACCTAATACACCATTCTCCCCATCAGCTCCTGCAAACAGCTGCAAAAGCCTTTCTCCAGCTCTTTTCTGATGTGAGACAGGGCTGCCAGAGGGAAGACCTCTTTTCCACTTGTGTTTTCAGCATATCTGCATACATCATATATTCAGGTGTGAAACAGCAACATAAAGTCTAATGGGCTCAACTGGGGTTATTCAGTCTGGAGAAAAGAAGGCTGAGAGCAGACCTTATTGGTCTCTACAACTACCTGAAAGGAGTTTGTGGTGAGGCTGGTGCTGGACTCTTCTCCCAAATTACTAATGATAGGATGAAGGGAAATGGCCTCAAGTTGTGTCAGAGGAGGTTTAGATTGAATCTTAGGAAGATGTTCTTTCCTGAGAGTGGTTGGGCACTGGAACAGGCTGCCCAGGGAGGTGGTGGAGTCCTTGTCTCTGGATGTGTTTAAAAAATGGGTGGCTAAAGTGTTTGAGGCTATGGTCTAGGGGTTAGGGAGATGACTTGATGAGGGCTGGAGTTGAGGATGCTGGAGGTCCTTTCCAGCCATGATGATTCTGTGTTTCTGTGAACAATATCTTGCTGTGTGAATCTTGTATCAGACATCAGGTGCTGCTGGGTGTCTCTTTCCGGGCAGCTGCTACCCTCCAACTCCACTGTACACTCCACGTGCATCTGAAGGTTTTCTCGCAGCGAGTGTGTAGCACAGTGGGCACAAAGCACAAGCAAGGTCATATTGAAGGGCCATGCTCACTACATTTTGCCCTATCTGCAGAAGTGTGTGAAGACTGGGCACAGATTTGCATATGTAACTGCTACTGATTCATGCAGGTGATGGGTTTTGTCTTGGGCCATCTTGACTTATGTTCAAAGATTAACACAGGAACAAAGAGGAGTAGAAGCAGGTGTTTTGCTGTTCAGCTTCACCTACATCCGTTTATTTAGCAGGCTTTTGGTTTCATGATCTCACTATGGCTCTGGAAAATGCAGAAAATATATTGCCCCCTCCCTTTCCCTGCCCAAATCTCTGCAATGGGTAAGGACTTGTGGACTAGCTGTGGTCACAGTACTGCTTCTCTTTGTGCTACTGCGGTTTTAAACCCCTCATTATTATTCTTCAGGGCATTGCACTGACATCACTACCACTCCTGCCACATCAAGGAAAGCTGGTTAGATAAAAAGGCAGTCCTGTGTGTCCTCTCTCTGGCACAAGTCTTACTGAGGAATTACAACATAAGGCTATTAAAATTATGAAGGATATCAGGTTCTAACTTTCCGAAGAGCAGTGTAACTTCACTCCCCTTTTCCATGGTCCTTTATAATTTATTCTCATCTAAGCATATCCTTGATTCTGGGGCTAGGAACACACATGAAGTTCACACGATTTTTCTTTGAAATAAACTTGTTTCTGCATCTCAGATGAGAAACTGAGATAGAGTTCCATGGCTGGTAGTGAGATCAAAGGTTCCTGAAGTATAACAATAGTTTGTAGATGAGAGAAAGGCAAATCTTCATCCCCCTCCTGCTGAGGCCTTACCCTGATTTCAGGCTGTTTTTTGCATGCAGTCAGTGTCATCTGTAGAGTAGAGTTCTCCCTGAAGAGTCATTAATTCGTTGATCCTTGACTATAGCAGTTGGTCTTTTTCGACAGCCTTCTAGTCTGTGCCTGCATCCCCAGCCACAGCACCGTGTGCAGCCTTTAAGAGGAGGGTGACAGATGCCTCTGGACTTGATCGCCCATTGATAAGCATTTGGTTAAGGTAAATACAAACAAGGAAGATTTTCTTAAGTGATGCAGGATTAGTGGCAGCTGTTGAGACAAACTTGTGTTGGTTAACCACTCCAGTGAAACCTCTGTTGGTGCAGTGGGATCTCCTGCTTGCAGTTCTGCCCCTCTGCCAGCTGATCTGCAGCACCTTCCTCCTCTGTGAATTTGCAAAGGGGGTAAAACCTAAACCCGACTGTGCTTCAGAGCACAAGCTACTCATCCATATCAGCCCACTGTTGCTCTCACCTTGGAGTTAAGATCCTTAATATATCAAATATTAATATATCAAAGACACAACAAACTCTAGCCCCGATCTCTTGCAGAGTTTTCAGCTCCTCCCTGAACTGTCCAGGGAGAACTCTGCCAGTTCCTACACTGCCAAATGATGTGTCCAACATAGCCTGTGTAAGCTGTGGGAACCCACCAACCAAGCCCTCTGTCAGGATCAAGAGGACCCCACTGGTCTTTGTTTTGTTGTCTGTGGGTAGGACTGGATTACCTCTGGGTAGAGACCAGGCTGTGCTGTTAGCTTCTCTGGGAAAGAAAAGTGCTCTGCATAGGGTCTAAAGACTGCTTTTGCAAGACAGATGAGCATGTGTCCTGGAACTGTCCACATTTTCTCTCAAATTAGTTCAAGTATTCCAGCCTCAATAATAACAATAATAATGACATGGAGCAGTTGAAGCGAGTCCAGAGGAGGGCCAATTGAATGACCAGAGGGCTAGAGCACTGCTCCTGTGAAGACAGGCTGAGGGAACTGGGGTTATTCAGTCTAGAGAAAAAAAGGCTCTTGGGGTGGACCTTACAGCAGCCTTTCAGTACCTGAAGGAGACCCACAGGAAAGCTGGAGAGGGACTTTTTATAAGGAATCCTAATGATAGGACTAGGGGGAATGTATTCAAGTGAGAAGAGGGGAGATTTAGATTAGACCTCAGGAAGAAATTCCTCCCTGTGAGAGTGCTGAGGCACTAGAAAAGTTTGCTCAGGGAGATTGTGGCTGTTCCATCATCCCTGGAGGTGTTCAAGGCCAGGTTGGATGGGGCTATGGGCAACCTGGTCTGGGGAGAGGTGTCTCTGCCTGTAGCAGGGGCTTGGAATTATATGATGTCTGAGATCCCTTCCAGCCAGAGCCTTTCTATGATTCTATGATTCTATAATAAGTGTGACACTCCAATAAAGGTATTTTTATAATTTCCAAGGTATGGATTTTGTAAGTCAGTACCCAAGAAAGTCCTTGAGCTCAATTCCCATGGTTTTCTCACAGGGACAAAACAGCTTCTTTTCAATCTCCAGGGTTTCACATAAATAGATTGTGCTGGAACCAGTTAGGAAAGATCTCTTTTTATAGTCATGTCCTCGTACAACTGACCTGCTGTCGGAGCCGTATCATTTCTAGCACATCTGAGTTACAAAGATTTTATTTATGGAATTTTATCTCCCTTCCTGATAACAATAATTTTAAAATGTCAAACTTTTGATAACGCTCAAAAAACCACAATAAAAGGAAAGAGATAAAGGTGTTGCTTTTTCTACAAGAACAAAGCATATGAAAGTAAAAATATACAGAGGTCTCTTTGGATTCACAGAAGCACAGAATTATTGAGGCTGGAAAAGCCCTCTGAGCTCATCAAGCCCAGCCCATGACCTAACATCACCACATTGGCCAGACCAGGACACTAAGGGCCACAGCCAGTCTGTCATTAAACACCTCCAGGGATGGGGACCCCACTAGCCAGTCCATTCCAGGGTCTGATCACCCTTTCCTTGTGGAAGGGCTTCTTAACATCCAACCTAACCCTCCCCTGGCAGCTTCAGTCCCTGCCCTCTCATCCTGATGTTGGTTGCTTGGGAGAAGACCCCAACCTCCACATGACTACTACCTCCCTTCAAGCAGTTGTAGAGAGGAAGAATGTCCTCTCCAAGTCTCCTCTTCTCCAGACTAAACCCCCGCAGCTCCCTCAGCCTCCCTACATCAGACTTTCCCTCCAGTCCCTTCCCCAGCCTTGTTGCACTCCAGCAATCAATACACTTGGTTGGTAGCTTATTGACTCAATAAGAGACACCATGAAATGACTGCAAAAATATAAACATAAAAACCCACTTCATTCCCAGAGAAAATGGAAGATAGAAGAGCACTCTCAGAGTTCAGCCTGATCCTCGTTTGCTGTTAAATGACACAGCACTGGGACACAACATTGTCCCAAGGCTTCCTGTGTTGGTTTCTGATGCAAAGCAGTTGCAAAAACACATGTCTATATGAAAGTGCACTAGAGGTCCGGCTACTGAGACAACGCTCCCACTTTAAGTTTTGGAGAATATAGTAGGAAACTGTCTCCAAACTGGAGGAGAAACAAACATAGGACTGATCTCTCCATCAGAAGCCAAGATGTCAACAGGAGTGCAAACATGAGGGTGGCCAAAAAGTCGCATGTGGAGCTACGGTCACAACAAAGCAGTAACATCGGTCTTTACGCGTGACTGCTCATTGAAACATGATGGGCTCTGGGCTTTTTTCATTTGGGAAATTTGACTGGGCAGTGGTCTCCTTAAGAAGGTTGATATTAGAAATCAGCAATTCAAGGAACGGCAATCAATGGCAAAAAGAGTGTGATTTCACAGACATGACACAGATTTATTATTCAATTATTAAGCTTTATTTATGCAAAAGGATGAATTAACTGAGTTATATAAACTCCATCACTTAGGCAAATGAAGTCACTAATGGACATACGATGAAAATGTGTGCAAACAGAAAGTAAGGGAGAGAAGAAATCCCTCCTTTTATGGTTTTTGAAGGTAACAGGAGACATTGAGAACACACCTGAAAATGAAATGCCACCAGGCTGTTGGCTAGACTTGAAGGAAAATCTTCGAAAACCACAAGAGTGAGAGCACTTACAGACACTTGGAAGAAACAGCTGAAGGATTAGGACACCCACCCCTGTCTTATTAACTATCTTTAAGCACTTACCTTCTGTTTAACTCAGTGAAAGTTGGTGTTTAACTTCTGGAAGCAGGTGATGTACAACAGAGTACTCTAATGCCCTTCTGTTCACTGTGGGGATGTGCAGTTACACCTCAAATGTTTTGGGGTTCTCTTCTCATTCAAACTATTCAATTCCATGTACAGTGTTCTCCTGCTCCCTGGTCTAGCAGCTCATGGAGGTCTGTTTCCAACACGCATCAATCTAACACTCACATTTTAAGACCTTGATTGATGATATGTATATGTGTGGTGGGGAGAAGGGTAGAAGTCGTACTGCCACCATCCCTTCTGAGCAGTAAGCAGTGCTAATGAGTAGAGGGAGAAGTGGCAGTGGTGACCAGGCATTCAAATCAGAAAGTCACCGTATCCCATACCGTTGGCTCAGCTGTGCTCTGCATGCTGAGGAGCTGGGAGTGCCAGCTCTGAAAGAAGAGGCAGTGCGAGACGGAAGAGTACAGCTGATGTAGTATGAAATAACCAGATGTGGAATTTTAAAGCATGAACAGGTGTGGACATCTCTGAATGCACTTTTGTCTGGTTAAGTGCCCTGCAGAGCCTAGAAATCAAAGTTTGGCTCTTGCAGTGGAGGAGAGGCTTGTCTTTTGAAGAACTGGGGGAAAGCTCATTTCAGGAGCAGATGACAGTGGGTAAATGCTGTCTGGGAGGGTTCAGGGCTGAGAAGAGCACAACAGTGAAGTTTGCCAGGATTAAAAGCATCATCCTCTGTTTCCTCACCATGTTCTTCCACTGAGCTGGCTCTGATCCAGCAGACGCTTGGATAGAGCTCACAGTAATATAAAGGACAGGAACTGAAACAACTCTTTTTTGTATGTGCACCCACAAACAAATTGGTATTTCACTTCTAGAATTAAAACTTCTCCTCCTGGGAAGTAAAGACTTGCCTGTCTTTACTTCACCTTCCCTCATGTTGATCTAATTGTTTTGTCCATGACATGACTGAGACTGAAAAGGCCCCCGGGCATTTGTGTATCTGACACTAGAAACAAATATAAAAACTCTGTTGGAAGGAAAACAATGTCTTTATTCCACTCCCAGAGCCTCTTTCTTTTCCTTCTGGCCACATGCGTGGGCTCTGCTGCTACTCTGCATTTCACCAAGTCATTTTGCTGTAGGTCCCTTCTTGCTCGGGTGAAGCTTAGTGGCTTCACACAGGAATCGCTGCACATTCATTCTCCAGTGGTTTCTGCAGGAACACGCTTTAAAGCTTCACTTTCAGCCCCACTGCTGTTACTGCTGCTGTGATAGTACAGTGTGCCTGTGACCTTGAGCACTGCCCTGCCTAGAAGAGCCTGGAAGACAGACAGACATAAATCACCAACCACAACAACTAAGACAAAACAATCAGAAACAGAGTGAGCAGAGATTCTTTTTCTCATCTTTTGTCTTCTGCTAACCACCCCTCTAATCCAGTGGCCAAGACACATGCTCCACCCTGCTTTGTCCCTGTAGAATGCAGACAGGGGCCTCATGCCACGTTCGCATGGCACAGTGAAGGCAAAGAGAAAAGAAAAGGCTGGCATACCTCTGTCTGACCTGGCTTCTTCATGTTGGTAACACCAGCACTCACAAACTCTAGCAGGAGGAGACTCTCAGATGCATCGTTCACTCAAAGGAGGCTGCGTTGCTGCTGCAGTCAGCTCTGCTTAGCACCTGCCTTTTGGAATAGAGAAGAGGGACAAATACAAAAAGGAACCCCAACCTACTCTCTCCCACACTGTCTCTTCCCCAGTTCCATTCTGCCCTGAAGTAACTTCCAGAAGGGCCCATTCCTCTATCATGAAACCCACAGACTAGGCGTGCACAAGGGCTGGAGCTTCTGGCCAGGAGCTGTCCTATGTAGAGATGGCAGGGTTTGCAGTCTGAAAGCAGCTTCCAGCTCTTAGATGTGAGACAGTGACTCACCTCCTCTTCTCAATGGATGTGAATAATATGATGACAAGGACATGGGAATAATTTAGTCTGACTTTGCAAAAGCCAGTCTTTGGTTCCTGGTGCCCACACTGCGTGGAGCATGGGTTTTGTAGTGCTAGCATTGCTGTTTTCCGAGATGCCACAGAGCTCCGCACTGACAGTTTTTAAACTGCATCAAAGAAACTGTCCGAGGTGAATCTCCATGTTTTTACAGCTGGAGAGCTGACAGCTCATGTTTTAGGCACCTGGGGAGGCCTCAGGAATCAGTTTGCAGCTCTGGGATGAGCACATTAAGTCAGTTTATTGGCAAAGCAGCAAAGTTATTAAGAATGGTGGGTTTTAAACTGTCACCAGGAAACTGTCACCATCCTGGTTTGCATCAGATTCTTGTTTTCTAGGCTGCCTGTGCAACAACATTCTGAGTCTTGGTACCTGGTGAATTCCAGAGGTGGAGTCCTATGGTAACACAGGAATCATGTAGGTAGCCTCTGTACCTATGGTCTCAGGAACTACAAATCTGGCCTGAATATTATGCCTTGGTGTTTAAAAAATGAGATATTGGGATAAAGCTTGGACTTGATGATCCTGGAAGTGCTTTCCAGCCATGATGTTCCTATGATTCTATGAAAGGTCCCATTTTGCTACTCTTCTTCCCCTTCTTCCCTGACTAGCCCACAACCCTGGTTTGCAAAGACTGCATGTAGTAAACTAAGGTGATTTAAAATAGTTGAAGATATTAATCCCATTTCATCAGATTTGAAAATTCAGCACCTTTTTTTGCTGGGCTTTGACAAGCGGTGTTCCTACCTGAAATCTAAAACAGTTGTTGGGCAGATGTAAGAAATCCATCTGTGGTGACACAAACACACACAACCCAAACTCACTTTCAGAGCAATCCATCATCTTAGTGATTCTTTTCCTTTCCTTGTTTTCCTGGGGACATGATTAATTCATTTCAAAACTCATTCCTTCATCTTGAGAGTTAAGGCGAGACACACTTAGGAGGAGGTCTAATCAAGAGATGTGAGGACTTTTGTAGCTGGACCAAGAGGCCCCCATCCCAATCCTGCAGCCCTAACAGCTGGTGCAGGCATCTACCAAACAGCTGGCAGGATGCAGCCCACAGCTGTTGGATAAAACGACAGGGAACAGTGTCTGTGTAAAGAGGCAGAAGATATAGTTTAAATCCTCTGATTTAGGGACTAGCCATACACAAAGGCAGGTATTTTCCAGCACACTGTGTCGTGTGTGCATGTGCATACACACCTAACTGTAATGGGCTTTAATCAGGGAACTTGGGATAATAGTAGTCTCAGTGCAGCTGGTTGTATCAAGGTTGTGCTGTTCAACTCCCAACAGAATGATCCCCTTGAGACCTGTGGAATCCTAGAATCATAGAATGTATTGCATTGGAAGAGACCTTTAAAGGTCATCTAGTCCGGGCTCCCTGCAGTGAACAGAGGCTTCTGCAAACAGAGCAGGTTGCCCAGAGACTCATCCAGCCTGACCTTGAATGTTTTCAGGGATGGGGCTTCCTTCACCTCCTTGGGACAACTATTTCAGTGTTTCACCACTCTCACTGTAAGAAGAAGTCTTCTTAATATCCAAACTAAATCTACCTTCTTGTAGTTTAAAGCCATTACCCCTAGTCCTGTCACAACAGACCTTGCTAGAAAGTCTGTCCCAGTCTTGCTTGTAGACTCCCTTGAAGTACTGAAAAGCTGCAATAAAGTCTCCCAAAAGACTTCTTTGCTCCAGGCTGGTCAATCCACACTTTTTTTCTGTCCCTGTGGCAGAGGCTGTGTATGTCACTGCTCTAGTGTTTAATGGTATGGAGCTGTGGAAACACTTCCTTGCTTCCACACGATGCAGTGCTTTAATAGAGCCCTCGTACTCCAACCTGTTGCCTAGACAATACTGTGGGTGAAGTCCAGTCCCTCCAGATGCTCAACTCTGAATAACAGAGAAAAGTCAAGAAAAATACTGTACTGACTTGATTTGATATCTGAGCTGATTTCCTCCGAGCGAGGTCTGAACATACACTGCGTTAGGCTGACACGGGATTGTACATAGGTCTTACATAAAGATGCCTTCATCTGCAGGTTGTGTTCTCCTGTACTTAGACACATAAAACTTGAGGATTAACTACAGCCACAGACAGAAAAGCCTCCTTAGCTGCTGAACCCCAGTCCCCTTCAGTAATGGATTATCCTCTTGGTAGATGCTGCTATAGCTCAGTCAGTAGGGGAAACAGAAAACCAAATGAAATGAGATATTTGGCCTCATGGAACTTAGTTTGGAAGCTACACTTTTATTAACATCTGGTAATGCTGCCTCCCACTCATAAATGTCAAATGCAGGACCCTCTGTGTCCCTTTGGTCAGCATCTTCCCCTTCTGCTGCAACACGTTAACCAAGGAGGAATTTGAAGCATTTCCTCCTTCCCAGCAGGTTAGAAAATGCAGACTTTTAAGGAAAAGTTTGTTTCCCACTACTTTTAAAGGCACTATTTTATTTCTTCTTCTTTAGAGGTCCTCATGTGTTTTCTTGGTCTTTGTCAGAAGCAGATTTGTCTTTCCATATTACATTCTAAATTTCAATCGAGCCTGAAGTTAATGGCTTTTTGTAAGTAACTGTAGGTCAGAGCTTTTAATTCATTATACAGCAATTATTTATTTAACTGGAGCTTTTTGAAAGGTCTAAATCAGACAGGCCAGCTGGAGACCTACAGGTTGGCTCTGGCCTGTGGACCAAATCCCCACAGAAGAGACCGAGACATCTGTTTTGAGAGTGAATATACTGCTGTAATTGCAACTTGCTTCGGTGCCAAGCCCTGGTGGACACACGAGCCCAGCCACCAGAACTGTCGCAGGGTCATGGGAGGAGAACACAAGGACCCCTGTATATGAACAAAATCTGGCAATGAGCTCAGGACTGAGTCTTTCATTTGGCCTCCAAAAGCAAATAACTATATGTGAATTTGCGTCCAGTGGCTGGTAAAGTCAAATGATCCAGGTTTAGCCACTTGCCATCCTAAACAAGATGAAAATTTAACAACTGCTGGCACATGGATCCTATTTGAAACCAAGGACGGGCTCTAACACTTAAGTTTCAGTGGATCAAACTTAAGTTGTTTCGACTATAACTAACCCCAGGGCAGCCTCTCCTGTTGCCTCTTACAAGACTCACACGTGCTCAGCACAGGAGCAGCATAAAACAGCATGTGCCTCTTCTGCTGTTGGGATACACAGACACTTGGTCCCAGCCCTAAGCGTTAACTGAAGACATGTTCCTCCCGTACTCTTCTCTCAAACAATACACACACCTGGCTTAAAGTCCCCTCACTTGTATGTGCTAGAATACAAAATGAATGGTCTTACTGTTCTCTGAAAGCTACCGAGCGGTTTTCTGGCTGGTGAAGTTTTGTTTCCTTATGGGGAGTGTCTGTAAGACACAGTTCTGGCACATGGCTAAGCAACTCCAGTGGCTAATTGTTCTTCAAGCAGCTGTCCTCCTGCTTAGGTGAAATTTGTCATCTCTCGTTGTCTGCTACTTGCGAAACTGTGGACGAGAACACACAATTACTAAATCTTAATGCAAAGCTATATTTTTGGAGAAGTAGTTCAGCAGAGTTTACTGGTTAAATCCAAGGAGTTCTGCTGAAATATTTTATTCAATATTTCCACTGTTCTTTTTTGATCTTCCTTAAGCACTTGCCTGAGAAACTTCTCTGTGTCCCTGGCAAACAACTCACCCTAGGCTTGTACTGAAGGACATAACGTAGTCCTGTTAATCACATTCACCTTAACAATGTAGCTGCTGTTCTGTCATAGTGCCTTTCCAAAACTGTTTCCATCAGTTAATTTATCCTCCAACTACTCCTTGTTGGTGTTAAGTGACAAAAGTAATGTGGGTGTTCTAATGGTGCCAGTACAGCCAGTGACACAGCTCCAAAAACTTCCGCATTGGCAAAGAACAGACCAGTATCTTCAAAGTGTTTTGGCCTGAAAAAAGCCACCACTATCTACTAGGGGAAGTAATATTGTTGTTCTGGTGTTGTTTGTGCGTTTGCTTGTCTACATCGGTCTGTCTTCAGTCTTCTAATTCAATCTTCAGTAAGAGTGTAACTCTTACATCACAGTATCACAGTAATGATAAGGTTGGAAAAGACCTTAAAGATCATCCAGTCCAACCTAAATCCAAATAAACTCAGTACTTCTAACATCTAACATCTGTGGGATCTGGACCAGCCATTCATTCTTAGCACAGCGTAGTCATGACCCAGACAAGGATGCTCAGGCAGCCATGGCTTTGTAACTGCAAGCAGATGAAAAATTGTCGTATGTTCCTGTGCTATCCTAAAAAAGGATAGGATCATATTAAAGGATTCCTCATAGCTGCCAGTGAAAAATCAGTCCTTTAAAAAACACATTACATGACCCCATTAAAACACAGTTAGGAGTGTGGAAGTTTCTAAAAGCCAAGCATCCTCTCTAAGTGCATATAGCAAAATTGCTAATAGTGATACATAGACATACATATATAAAAGCTTCTTAACATGTATTGATATAAGCTTTCATTATACCGTTATTGCTCAACATCCACAAGGGACAGATTGAGTATTTTACACAGACTGGTGTGAAAGAGCACTGAGATGTCATAACCTACACTTGATGTTGCTTCCTTGCCACCAGAAAACCAGCCTCTAAATGGTTTAACCCTTAAGCACAGCATGGAGCCTCTGCAATAAGCCAGCCTTTAAGGCTTAAGGGTATCTTCCCACTAAGTTACAGGTCTGCATAGATTTAAGATCACAATCTGCTAATGGAAAGACATCAAGCATTATTAACCATTACCATGTGATGGATCAAAACTGACAATATGGTTAAATCACAGCAGTTCCTTGCTATGGCTTGGATCACACTTACACTATTCGTATTGTTCCTGTTCAAACTGTAAGTAAACAGGGAATTATGTGGCTGGGCTGACTGAGGATGTGGTGAAGTGACAGTCTAAAATGCTGGACTCACTGGAAGGTCTAGAATATGGTCAGACTCACAGGAGTAGGTGCAGTTACTGGGCTAAAGAAGTCCCCTTGAATGGAGAGAACAGAGTGACTAAAGACCACTACTTTGTTTTATATTTGTGTTGGAGCTTGCACTGGCATCTTGCCTCTGAGAGCTGTGCATGTCCCAAACAGCTGGTGAACAAAGGGTAAGGTAGGAAACAACACGTGCGTACAGATTGACCGAAAGGCTGAGGTAGTACAAGTTGTAGAATTAGACAAAGCAGGTGACTGTGTCATTGCATTGGCAATTATTTTAAACATTTAAATAGTTCTGTTTGGTTTTTTTAATGCATGATATGGTAGTAAGTTGGCATCTCCTCTTCTTCTCCCAGTGTAGAAGGTACATGTATTTCTGTTTCCTGTCTCATCAGGAGACAGAGCATGGAGACATGTAGAGATAGTTCTTTAGAATATCATGGATTTTATAATTTCCACACAAGAATCAAAGTTGCCCTGAGCTCTGCAGGAAGATCTTGTATGGATTGCTGAAGCTCTTTCTGACAGAGTTGATCAGGACATACAGTTTAAACCTAATCTGTGAGATCACAACATCAGCCACACAAGAGCACCAGGGTGGAGAATGACTGATAAAGTATGTGGACAGCTCTGGTTGAGTAACTCCCAAATTATTATGAGTCTTCAGCCCAGAAAAGAGATGGTATTGATAATAGTCGGTAAAATCACCACCAACAGTGGGAAAGTGAAATAGTAGTGATTGCTCAATGCTTCCTGAAGAACAAGAAGATTTCATGTGAAAGTATTAGGGAGCAAGCCCAGAGACAACTCTTCACACAGCATGTTGTTGAGCTGTAGGACTGTTCCCCACAGGATGTGGGGGATCTGGGTGTAGGAAGGAACTGGACCGGTTCATGAAACAAAAATCCATTGAGGGCTATTAAGTGCAGAAATTCTAAGTCTGGTTTAGAACATCACTCAATTACAAACTATTGGCAGCTGGGACGGTGTTCTGGGAAAGTATTCCTGAATGCTTTCCCTAGCTCTTCCACGGGGATCTACAGCAGGGCTAGACTGACCTTTGGTAGGAGGCGGTGTAGCTGCTTTTGTGCACTTAAATCACAGGATCCGTTTAGACTCAAAAGTGCCCAGCTTGTACAATGACTAAAACTACACATTTCAGGATGTCTCTCCTGTGTTCTGCTTCAGAAAGGGAGTCAAGCCTGTAGGCAGCTTCCTGCACACATTTAGCTTCACTGAAAGCAATGTCAAACTTAAAGCTCGTGTTTAGGTTAGCTGAGAAAATGAACTCCCGTTTCAAAGATGCAACAGGAAGGTTCTGTGATGGCAAGTACCATTCTCAATGTGGACACTCGAAGGACTCTATTATACCCAGCATATAAATTAAAAATTAAAACATGTAAATTAAAATATGGCCAAGACCTGTTCTTTCAAAGACCTCACTTCAGCCCTGTGTATTTGTTCTGAAACACAGCTATTTCAAACAACGAGCCTGGAACACAGTGTGGTTAATTCTTGGGCTGTGTCAATGCCCGTGAGAAATCTTTTCAGGTGAGAAAGCACCAGTGGCTTTGTCTTCTTTAACTGGAAACACAACCATGAAACCCAGCGCAAGTCATCATCAAACAGAGTTCTCACACCTGTTTGGGAAAGGTAGAAACCACCAAGTAACCACCTGGGTGTCAGCAGCAGCATCTGGAGCTGTGGGGACTGCTGATTCAACACCCAGCTTGGAAACAGGAGTGTTACTGTTTTTCCCCAGACTACTAAGCTATGTTCTACCACTCCTTTCTTGCTCAGTTGAGAGATCAGTGTGTCTTTGCCCTATGCTGTATCTACCAGGAAGAGGACTGCGATGTTCAGTGACCTGTGTGCAGTGTTGATAACTGATGATGATGGCAAACACACAGGTTGTTATAGCTGGGGTGTGACGCACAACATTTCCTCTCCCTGGAAGCCAGAGCTACTTAGCTTTGGGGCAAGTGTGAACAGTCACCTCAGGGAAAAAACAGTGTGAACAAGTTTTCTGTTATTTAATTAATCTATTTATGGAATGCGTGCCACACAATGACAACCTATATTTCATATCCTTTTTATCTCTATTCAATTGAATGTTGACACTTTTGATTAAATCTTTGATTAACCCAAACCTGAACCTATTTTCTCAGGCTTGGAACAAGGAAACACTTTTTTTTTCATAACTGTTTGAACGGCTGGTAATTTTCTGTGTCATTACTGGAACATTTTTCAGCACATGCAATCTTGCTATATTACCTCAAGCTTTTAACCCAGAAAATGGATTCAACTCAGCGCAAATTATGTTGCTTTTCATACATGATATAAGAGTAGTAAGGGCAAAAAATGGGAAATTTGATTGTTCAATTAACCCTACACGGTGTCAAGCCTACAGTACTCATTATAATGGGATCCTGCAGACAAAAAACATCACTGTATTCTGAGAGAAGGAATCAGATTTTAGAGAAAGTCGTAAGTAGACAGTCAGTCCTCTCAGTGCAGAGTTTTTGGGTCTGAAGCTGCCAGGGGAGGGTTAGGTTGGGTGTTAGAAGCCCTTCCTCACAGAAAGGGTGATCAGACACTGGAATGGACTGCCCAGGGCAGTGGTGGAGTCCCCATTCCTGGAGGTGTTGAAGGGCAGACTGACTCAGGGCTGTGGCCCTTAGTGCCCTGGTCGGGCTGATGTGGTGATGTTAGGTCCTGGGCTGGGCCCATGAGCTGAGAGGTCTTTTCCAGCAAAACAATAACCAATAAATCCTGTAATGTTGGAGCATTAATCTATTCACTGTTTCTCTAAACCTATCACCCTTGTCATCAGTTCAACATTTGATTAGCTGTTACTCCATCACTACCCTTGTTTGCAGAGCAGTAGGCGGTCTGATGAAGCCTTCAACACCAAGTTGGGTGGATTTGGGCATCTTGCTATAAGGTATCACAGCCTCAATAGACTGGAGAAACTGGAGGTGGTATGTACAGAGTTGTTGTGATATCATGTACTCGTCTGCATGTTTTCTACTTGCCAGAGCAGATGAATTAATAATGCTCCTGTCTGGCCCTCTTGCCACAGCGTCTCCGTGGAACCGTCTTCGCCTAATTTCAGTCATTCCACTCCAAACTTTTAGACAGCTGTCGCTGTCTACTTGCCCATTTTTTTTCTCCTAGTTATTTTACAGAAAATATCGCTGCTTTTCTTTTTTTGCTGATGGTTTTTTAAAAGCCTTTTGTTTGCATACTGGGAAAAAAAAAAAAGCTCTTCTTGCATCTTTTCCCTGCAGAACCAGTCGTGTCGTGTTGTAATAATAAGCAAATCCCTCCCCACATCAATGTCACAATGTTTGTTTTAGCAATCTTAAGTTCAGCTGCCAGCTGTTCTGTTCTTTGGATTTTATTGCAGGAAGTATAAATTCCCCTTGGTTTGGCTGGAGGTGCTTTTAGAACTCTTCGGGAGAGGGGGGAAGGGTAATAGAGGAGGGAAGAGAAAGGAGAGAACAACTGTCTATTTTTGTTGGGGCAGGGTGACAATCAGTTAAGGACTATTAAGCTTGATAGCCTTGATGTTATAGCGCCACATCTCTTTTTACTATTTCTTAATCACTACAGAGTAATAACATCCTTAAAATTTATTGGGACAATTAGAAGAAAGCACAGTTCCTTTGACCCCATCTGTTTCAAAGACTTCTATGGCTTTTTCCCTCCTTTTTTTTTTTTTAAGAAAGAATAATCACCAGACCAAACTTCTTGAGCAGTTTCTACCTTCAGATTTATGTCAAGTTCCAAGATAACGTGATAATTAAACTAAAAAAGCAAAGGGGAGGAATGTATAATGAATAACTTCATGAAGCCAAACTTGTGCTACAAACAGCAACTCATTTGGGTAGAAAAAAAATCCCTGCCAGTTCTTTGCCTGAAATTTGACCTAAATACTGTTTGAAGAGGCTGGAAGAAAGGAAGGGGAATTTAGCTAACATTTCCCTTTGTTTACATTCCTAGTGGCACTTGAAGTGAAGTGATAGTGAAACACAGTAACAGAGGTTATTTATTGTCTTCTATCGGACTAAGTGTACTGTCCCATTCACCTCATTTCTTCATTCCAGTCCATCTTTCTTCATCCTCGTTACACTCCTGTTTTGTCAGAAAGGTGAATTTGGTGGCTCTGATTTTCTCCATCAATTTTCTTTTTCTTCTCCCTGTCCTGTGTAGAAAACATTTCCAATGTTCATTTCAGCTGTATTTGACTCACTAAAAGCTACTTCATTTCTCTGCCCTGGTGCCAGTACAGAACCAATTTTATCTGTCATCTGATTTGTGGTGTTCTAGTGTGATATATATTGTGATAGTATATGTGATATATATTGTGATATATATTTTTACACTGATTGCTTACAGCTTCCGTGTCAGGAGAGGAAATGACACATGTAAAGAAGAGAGGTGAAACTCGTGGTTTAGAACATTAAACACCTCAATGAGACAGAGTCATAAGTGTAGTTAACAATGCTTTACTAAATAGCTACCAGGAAGACATAATTACTTCTAGAAGGCTACTCAGTGCAGCTAAAGCTTAATCTAAATAGTCAGTTACTGTTTCATAGAATCATAGAATCATAGAATCATTAGGGATTGGGAGGGACCTCAAAAGATCATCTAGTCCAACCCCCCTGAAACAGCAGGATCATCTAGGTCAAGTCACACAGGAACAGGCCCAGGTGGGTCTTAACCATCTCCAGTGAAGAAGACTCCACAACCTCCCTGGGCATGTGTTCCAGTGCTCCATCATCCTCACTGTGAAAAAGTTCCTTCTCATATGGATGGGGAACCTCGTATGTTCCAGCTTACACCCATTGCTCCTCGTCGTATCACTAAATAACACTGAGAAGATCCTGGCTCCAACCTCCTGACACCTATCCTGCAAATATTTATGGACATTAATAAGATCACCCCTCAGTCTCCTCTTCTTCAAGCTTAAGAGACCCAGCTCCCTCAGCCTCATAAAAGAGGTGCTCCACTTCCTTCATCATCCTCGTTGCCCTACGCTGGGCTCCCTCCAGCAGCTCCACATCCCTCTTGAACCGAGGGGCCCACAACTGGACACAATACTGCAGACTTGGTCTCACCAGGGCAGAGTAGAGGGGGAGAAGAACCTCTCTTGATCTGCTAACCACCCCTTTTCTGATCATGGCCATCCTGCTGTCCACCAGGACCCCCAGGTCCCTTTCCAGTAAACTACTCTCCAACAGGTCAGTCTCCAGCCTATACTGGTACCTGGGGTTGTTCTTGCCCTGATGCAAGACTCTACATTTACTCTTGTTATACTTCATTACATTTCTCTCTGCCCAGCTCTCCAGCCTGTCCAGGTCTTGCTGAATGGCAGCACAGTCTGCTGGGGTATCAGTGACACCACCCTAAAAATTCCCTTACTGAAAGGGACTGCATTTCAACTCAGATGCAACAAAGACCTGGGCATGTTCCCCGATTGTTTGTGGCAAAATTTGTGCCACGGTGCAGGTTTTGTTCAAAGAGAATCAGGAGGCATCCTGGACAACTTTCACAGCTTTTTCAGAACAGACAAGGAACTGTTGAGTTCCCACTGACCATCAGAGTGCTCTAACTGGGGGTTAGGGTATCACCCTTCTTCTAGGACATGTTCCACTTTGAACAATGAATTGCAGTCACATTAGAGAGAGACTGACTGCACAGACTCACTAACCACCTGTTTCTTGGAGACTCTGTGGAGTCATTCATTTACAGGGAGACCCATGTGAGTTCTTGCATTGGATCAAAAGTGGTATCTGGAAGAAAGCTGTCATTCATTGAACAAAGTTAACAGGCATGGAGCGATCTTGGCCCTTTCTACAGTATGTTATGAAAGGTGTATCCTAAAGCAGCATGGAAACAAATGTTGGAACATCAGCATTTTTACACATGCAGTTTTTCTTTCCTAGCTCATGTTTCTGCTGTAATCACCAGGCTAGCTTTCTTCCACTGCTGTCCCAGGAACAGTATTATGTGGCTGTCATTGTTTTATGACCTCTGTGACTGAAATCATATAGATCCATATGTCTTGAGAAATATCATCTATTTTCACAGAATCATAAAATCGTTCAGGTTGGAACATGCCCTTGGGATCTTCAAGTCCAACCATCAATCCTACTCTGCAAGTTCACTCCTAAACCACATTCCCCAACACTTCATCTAAGCATCTTTTAAACTCATCCAGGGATGGTGACTCAACCACCACCCTGGGCAGTCCATTCCGGTGCCTGACTTCTCTCTCCAGGAAGAGGTTCTTCCTGATGTCCAATCTAAGCCTACCTTGTTGAAGCTTGAAACCATTTCCTCTGGTTCTGTCACTAATTACCTGTGAGAAGAGGCCAGCACCAACAATATCATTTCAGATAGTTGTAGAGCGCTATGAGGTCTCCCCTAAGCCTCATCTTCCTCAAACTAAAGAGCCCCAACTCTCTCAATCTCTCCTCATAAGATTGATTGTCCAGGCCTTTCACCAGCTCTGTTGTCCTCCTCTGCACTTGCTCTACTACCTCGATGTCTTTCTTGTACTGAGGTGCCCAAAATTGGACCCAGTACTCAAGGTGCAGTCTCACCAGTGCTGAGTGCAGGAGGACAATCACCTCCCTACTCCTGTTGGACACACAGTTTCTCATATAGACCAGGATTCCATTGGCCTTCTTGGCTACTTGGGCACAGTGCTGGCTCATATTCAGCCACTTGTCAGTTAGAACCCCTAGATCCTTTTCTACCGGACTGCTCTCCAGCCACACTTCCCAAAGTCTGTAGAGTTCCATGGGACTGTTGTAACCAAAATACAGGACCCAACACTTGGCACTATTCAAGCTCATGCAGTTAGCCTCAGGCCATCGACATAGTCAGTCAAGGTCCCTCTGAATAGCCCTTACTACCCTCCAGCACTTCAATACTCCCTCCCAACTTGATGTCGTCTGCAAACTTACTGAGAGTGCACTCAATCCCCTCATCAAGATCATTGACAAAGATGTTGAACAGGAATGGCCCCAGTGCTGAGCCCTGAGGGACACCACTCATGACTGGCCAATAACTGAATGACTAAATGACGAAATCCAAGAGGATTTCGTTCCATTGACCACAACCATCTGGGCCCAGCCATCCAGCCACCCTGCCCTCTGTTCCACTCAGCAGAGTACCTGTGTGTCCAAACCATGGGCAGTCAGCTTATTCATGAGGATGTTGTGGGGACAGTGTCAAAGGCCTTGCTGAAGTCCAGACAGACTACATCAACAGGCTTACCTTCGTCCACTAAGCAGGTGACCTTAACGTAGAATGAGATCAGGTTTCTCAGCCAGGATCTGCCTCTGATGAACCCCTGCTGACTGGGCCTGATTGTCTGGTTGATCTTTAATTGCTCCATGATGGCTCTTGAGATAATGTATTCCATAACCTTCCCTGGCACCAAGGTAAGACTGCCAGGATCCTCTTTATGGCCCTTTTTGAAGATAGGCATCACATCTGCCAGCCTCTAGTCCAATGGGACAACCTCAGTTAACCAAGATTGCTGGAAGATTATGCAGAGTGGCTTGGCAACCACATACACCAGCTCCCTTAGTACTCTAGGGTGTAATCCATGCGGTCCCACAGATGTAGTAGATTCATAACCATTTCTTCATGGATTATTAAGGGCCTATTCTGTTTCCCATCTCTATCTTCCACCTCAGGTGGAACTCACACCTCAGGTGTGCACCCCGGGAACCACTAACCTTACTATAAAAGACTGAGGCAAAGAAGGCGGCGTTTAGCACCTCAGCCTTATCATGATCATTGGTCACAGTGTTCCCCTCTGCATCTATCAATATGTTGAGATAATTTCTGCCCCTTCTCTTCCTGTTAATGTACTTATAAAACATTTTTTTGTTTTCCTTCACCGCAGTGGCTAATTTTAGTTCTAGCTGACCTTTGACCTTCCTAATTTTCTCCCTACATAGCTTCACTGTGTGTTTGCAATCCTCATAATTTGTCTGCCCCCAGTTCGAGAGACTATAAACTCTCCTTTTGCTCCTGGTTCTAGCCAAAGCTCTCTTCTCAGCCAAGCTGGTCTCCTACCCCATCGTCTTGTCTTATGCGATTTGGGGATGGTCAGCTCCTGCAATATTTTCACAATATTGTGGACATTGTGTAAACTTCTAGTTATGATCACATAGTGTCCCTACTTATTAATCACCTCCAATGTAAATCTAAGCAGTACCATGAAGTCACACAGAATCACAGAATCATCATGGCTGGAAAGGACCTCCAGGGTCATTGAGTCCAGCCTTATCTCCTAGTATGTAACCGCTAGACCGTATCCCTAAGCGCCGTGTCCGCTCACACATGACATAACATAGAGGCATGAGTAATTGACAATACAGAACTTGAAGGACTAGAGCTCTTCCTGAGCTCTCTCAACAGAAAGATCTAGTACAACACTGCAAGACCAAGTCTCTCATGTAAACCACTCAAAGTAACTCCCCAAGAAGTCTGTGCAGATTACAAGTACCCTGAAGTTGGGCAAGCACCAGTCTATTGTCGCTTCCTCTAGTCACTGTTTCTTCCTTGTGTGCACAGACATTGTACTGCCTGATAATCCAGGCAGAACTGCAGAAACTGTAGAGACTCAAGGTCACAGTCTGGCAACAAAAACTCCAACAATGTTTTATTCTTCCTCTCTCTTGTTGAAGACTACAAACTCTGCTTCTTCTACTGAAGCTGAACCGTAGACAGAATGTCACCAGAAATTGCTGAAACATCTTTCTTTTAAAAATGAAAGCTGTCACGTTTGGCAATTTTGAGTTCTAATTTCAACTTTGTTTTTCCTTCCTCTCAAAAGATTCAAGCTTTTCTGGTGTAAGGCAAGATCCTCATCTGTTAGTTAGATGTTATGAATTCAATAAGGTTGTATAAACAGACACTGTGGAGATGCCATATAGAGAGCTGGAAGATCAGTAGTATAAATTAGCATAGTTACAGTAATTATGTAGGAAGCACATACGTGTGTCCATGTGTGTTTATTTATATATAATGTGAACAGTATTTTATTATTGCCATACTTTATTGAGCCCATTGATTACATTTACATAATGTCATCAAACATCTCCACAGAGGCTCATCTGCATCAATATTGTTACAGCTCTAAATCACCAATGGCTTAGGCTTTACAGCCAGAGCAAATAGCTGCCTTTAAAATATGCTGTAATAAAACAAAAGCAAACCATGAGAAGCCCCAAGACGTTGCTGCCCTACAAATTTAGTCATTTAGATACTACTGAGAGCTGAGATCTGTGTAGTTGTGCAGGCAAAAATGCTAATGGGAAAGAGGGGAAAAAGGACGTTTTACAAACAGTCGTGAAGTCCTGGAAAACTGATGGAGGTCTCTGAGTGTTCATTCAGCAATAAAATAAAAGCAAGAAACTTGAAGCAAAACCAAAGTTTCCATGAGCATGAAAATTAAATAGAAAGGCTGCGATATATAAAAAAAAAGAGTGGAGTGTACAAATGGAGCTTGAGAAAATCATCAGTTTAAAGATAGGAGTATAAAACTCTTGTGTTTACTTATTTTTCTGGGATGCTTGCATGAATCATAGAATCATTAGGGATTGGAAGGGGCCTCGAAAGATCATCTACTCCAATCCCCCTGCAACAGCAGGATCACCTAGATCAAGCCACACAGGAACACATCCAGGTGGGTCTTAGATATCTCCAGTGAAGGATCTAAGTCTGAGGACCCTGAGTATATCCCCTTTCTGGAGTTGAGAAGCTAAAGTTAATTTCTACTTTTTTTGGTGGAAGTTGTTGTGAGGAAAGCTGGAAAAGGTTCAAGACCAGGCTGAGACAGCAGTGAGGCACCTGCAGCATAGCCCAGGCAAGGACCAGTGGTAAAGCTTCCCAAGGGACGGAAATCCCAAGGGGAACGAGGGAAAAGTTATCACTTCTAGCTCTGGAGAGGTGTTCTCAAAGCTCTGACCTTATTCTGTTTCAGAAGAGTCTTTTGTGAATATCTGAGAGGGATTTACTTATGATTTCCTGCAAATGGTAGTTCGGTTGTTTTAATGGAAAAGATTAGGGGGAAAATATGCAGCCTTACCCCTGCTGAACTGTTTTTTTTATATGGGAACAATGTTTTGTAGTGAGTGTTTCAAATTTAGCAGTTTGTGAGCTTTGCTAGTGATAGATCTCTTGCTGCTGTCATGTTGAAAACCCCAGCATAAGTAGCTAAGCTATAAATAAAAGAAAAATCTCAGTTAACAGATGCTATGAATTTTATTTTGGGCAGGTGACCTTCTAAAGCCTCTCTCCTCACTGAGCTCATGCTAAGCTGGCACAGCAGGAGCTGGGTACGACACCTCCCCACAGCTTCTGCTCCAGACTCCTTCACTGACATCTATGAAGTGAGAGCAGTGCTCCTCACTCCTCTGGTCTGATGCCCAAAGCCTGGTGTGGTGGTGTCTTACTTCAGCTTCAGATGAGATGAAAGCCCCACCAACAGAGAAAGGATGGCAGCATACTGGTACAAATGATGTCTCTTGAACTCAGGGACTGACTGAGTCTGGCTGATGAATGGATATTTTTTGGTTGGTATATTTGCAGATCTTCAGCTATTCCTCTCTGTTTCTTACTGATCTACAAGTACTGCAATGTGCCACCATGGTTTCCACTGTGAAGCTTGTAGTGCTGCTTTCTGCCAGATAAATGACCCAGGGGACCTTGAGAGTAATGAGCTACTATTAGTCATGACATTTATTTGGAGAGCCAATAGGGCTCATTAAGAGGTTTTTAAGTAAGAGTAAGAGTGACTAAAATGATGAAAAGGCCACCATTGGGTCCAGTGTTCCTTGCTGTCCAGGCGAAAAGTCTGCTTTGAGTGTCTCACAGATATCTTCTGGCCTGCAGGTTGGGATTTCCTTTCACAGAAGCGAGGGAAGAGGCTGAAGAAGAGGATGCAGAAACCTGCCGATCTCTGCAGTCATCTCAGTTTGGAACCAGAGCACAGACAAAATCTGTGTCTGCACCACAGATGTGTTCCTGCATTTGAACGAAACCAACACTCCTGGAAGAGACTGGAAACTGAAATTGGTTTTTAGGGACTGGGAGAGATGGTGTATAAAAAACCAGCTAGACACCAGAAGGCTAATAAATCATGGTGAGTACTGACACTTTCTACCCCTGAGGAAGAGCTGCTTCTCCAACAGCTGGTTAGTGAAGCAGAGTTAGCAGCACTGTTCCAAAGGACCAAGTGTCCAAAGGCCTCCTGTCCACAATGGGGGATATTCCTTCTAAAAGGCACTACAGAAGTAGTGTTTCCATGTCTGGGAATACATTGTCTAAGAGCCAGAGAAGCTGTATCTAGTGGACAGCCCCAAGGCAATTCAATATATTCATTAATGACTTGTATGAAGGAACAGCAAGTCTGCTGATGACACAAAGCTGAGAGGAGTTGCTAGCACCCCAGCAGACTGTGCTGGCATTCAGCTGGACCTGGACAGGCTGGACAGTTGGGTGGGAAACATTGAATGATATGTGCTAAGGGCAGTGCAGAGTCTAGCTTCTGGGCAAGAACAATCCCAGGTAGCACTATAGGTTGGGGTCTAACCTGTTGCAGAGCAGTGTAGGAGAAAGGGACTTTGTGGGCCAGCAGGATGATCATGAGCCAGTAATGGGCGCTGGTGGCCAAGAAGACCAATGACATCATGGGGTGGATTAGAAGAGGGGTGGTTAGCAGATTGAGAGAGGTTCTCCTCCTCCTCTACTCTGCCCTAATGAGACCATGTTTGGAATATTGTGTGTACTTCTGGTCCCCTCAGTTCCAGAAGAACACAGAACTGCTTGAGAGAATCCAGCATAGAGCCACAAAGATGACGAAGGGAGTGGAACGTCTTTCTGATGAGGACGGGCTGAGGGAGCTGGGTCTCTTTAGCTTGGAGAAAAGGAGACTGAGGGGTGACCTCATTAATATTTATAAATATTTGAAGAGTGGGTGTCAGAAGGATGAAGCCAGGCTCTGCTCAGTGGCATCCAAAGATAGGACAAGGGGCAATCAGTGTAAGTTGGAACAGAGGAGGTTCTATATTAATATGAGAAGGAACTTTTTCATAGTGAGGGTGACAGAGCACTGGAAGGGGCTGCCCAGGGAGGTTGTGGAGTCTTCTTCACTGGAGAAGTTTAAAACCCACCTGGATGTGTTCCTGTGTGACTTGACCTAGGTGATCCTGCTGTGTCAGGGGGATTGGACTAGATGATCTTTCGAGGTCCCTTCTGATCCCTAACATTCTATGATTCTGTGTATCTGGAGGAGTGTTGAAAGGTGGCGTGCTAAGCAAAGCATGAAAGCAAATGCTGGTTAGTGAGATTGAAGGGAGAAAAATGCAAGATGTGGCTACTAAGGATATAATTGCTTTTTGCACAGTAAAGATGGCACATGTTATCTGCTCCTCTGTAATTAAAGGCTATTAGAAACATGTGCAGCCAAGGTTTAACTGGAGCTGTATAGTCATCCTTAATGATGCCATTTCCTAACCAATGATTGCTTGATCTTACTAGTCTTGAAACCAAAGGGTTGGATTTCACAGCATCACAAAGAATCACAGAACATTAGAGATCGGAAGGGACCTCGAAAGATCATCTAGTCCAATTCCCCTGACACAGCAGGATCACCTAGACCAAGTCAGACAGGAACACATGCAGATGGGTTTTAAAAGTCTCCAGAGGAGACTCTACAACTCCACTGGGCAGCCCCTTCCAGTGCTCTGTCACCCTCACCGTGAAGAGGTTCCTTCTGATATTTATATGGAACCTCCTCTGTTCCAGCTGACACCCATTGCACCTCGTCCTATCACTAGATGACATGGAGAAGAGCCTAGCTTCATCTTCACATATTTATAGACATTAATGAGGTCACCCCTCAGTCTCCTCCAAGCTCCAGGAGACCCAGCTCTCTCAACCTTTCCTCATAAGAGAGGTGCTCCATTTCCTTCCTCATCCTCGTTGCTCTACACTGGTGTTTACATGCTCCCAGACATGCACATAGCTCTACAGTGGCCAGCCCTCTGAGTACAGACCATGTACAGGTGGGAAGTATTCATGACCTATAAATAAATTGAAAGTGTGAATAATCAGATAGATTTACATATTTTAATATGCACTAAAATAATGATTAAAATGCACAACACATCATGAACCAGAAATAAAGGCGAGACCAAGAGTGTGCATGATAAAATACAATTCTGCCTGTAAGAGTTCAAACAGCTGATGACTTTCAGTCAGGAAGGCAGGCAAAAGGAGCCTGAATCAACAAGTGTCATGATTCATGTGAGAACAGCATCTTAATAGCACAGAAAAACAAAGTACATATTGGAAGTTGTTTTCTACCTCAGAGTTTACTATCCTATTGTTTATTTGCTTGTGTGTAACACTGAAGGTGCCTGTTAACAACAGGGTATGGAGACCTGCCTGTCAAGCACGTGCTGAAGTGCTTTTCCTTCAGACAGTGCACGTGTGAACACACAACTATCCATCTCACCATGAAGAGTAAGTGGGGAGCATCATGCTGCTTTCGAAGGCTGGGGTTCAAATAGGCCAAAGGGATAATCACTTGGTGGAAATAATTATCAATTAAAAAAAAAGCATAGTAATTCCTTTTCTTGCCTAAATTGGATGAAAACCAAACAAAAAAGGTAGCTTTAGCAATACCATGGAGTTATAGGAATACAAAGTTCTAAATGTGGTAAGACTTGAAATGCAAACTGCCTATTTGTAGAGTAAGCCCATGGTATCTCGTATTAAGAAGGTTATGTGGGGATTAGTTCCAGTGGAACTGCCATATGAAAATATATGATGACAGGTGTTTTTAAATTACTGTAACAAGGTGGAACCTTCTCTCACAGCCACAAATTTTGGCAACAAAAGAAACTGGGTGTTAAGGGTAAGAATTTGCAGACAGCTGGAACAAAGAGAAATCTATTGACAACACGTACAAGTCTCTTGCATATTTATCATAGATCTGAGTGTTTTCCATAAACTCAGCCATGTATTGTTAAAAAAAGGGAAAAGCATTATTTCTGCTGAAAACTCCCCCTCTACTGTGTTGAAAGTTCTCCTAGCAGTACATTTCCTGGCTGCTTTCCTGAGATTACTTCATATGTCTGTGTTGTCTGGCAAAGAGTCACAAAGAAAGAAAGAAAGAAAGGAGAAGCCTCAGACTGGAGCTCTAGATTGAGTTTAAGCAGTTGTGCTGGATGCAGCAGCTGAAATCCAGCTCCACAGATTGAGAGCATACTCGGCACTTGTGAGACCGCACCTCGAGTACTGTGTCCAGTTTTGGTCACCACAGTANGGCAAAGACACGTACAAGACTTGCTGTTTCACTGGGCAAATTGTAAGTTACTGGCCCGCAGAGGAGTAAGCTGACTTATACACTATCTTTGAGCCATGACTGTGCTGCTGGACAAAAAAAGAAACAAAAGACAAAACTGGTTAAAGTGAATTTTGTTTGACACTTGCAGCTACATTGGTGACAAAGTTTTGGAGTGTGATCCAGGCCCAAGCACTCCAATGTATGAGGGAAAGCAATGCACAGTTAAGGCAGTCTATCCCCAAGGCTGCATCCTGATATGGAAATAGAATAATGACAAACGAGAGGCAACAATTTAGCCTAAATAATCCATACACTCCTTACCACTGCATTACAGAAGCTTCAACTCAATTCCACACTTGCCTGAGCTTTCAGACTGTAGACAAAAGGCTTTTTCCCCCTCAAGGTTACATGATTTTAAAGTCTTCTTTAACATATTTAAACTAGGATTCATCTCAGCTAGAGCATTAATTAGACTAAAGCATGGCTGGTTGCATCTGAGCTAGTCCTGAGTTACTTGCTTTGCTCCTGTTAAAGCTCATTAAGATGTAATCAATAGGAGCCAATAAAGACTGATTGGCATTAATGGGATCTCACAGTTTCACCTATTCAAGCTGAGATAGCTTGGTGCATTTCAGCATCAGGCTCTGTACTAACTGTAAAAGGAACTATAAAAGGTTATGTTCTCAGCTCTCAGTGACCATGCTGTAGGCATCTCTGCCTAGTCAGGTGAACCCTGCAGTGATGCCGCTTTTTCTTTCTTACTCCAAGGGTCTGCAGATCTCCTGACTTACCTGTTGTGATGCATGACACATCTCAGGCCAGATTAAGTGGAAAAGTTTGAGAAACTGGCTGTTCTCTGCATTATTGCTCTGCATGGGTATTTACAGGGCCATACCCTGAGTAACCCTTACATGCTCTAAATCTCATGGCTGAGAAGGGCCTCTGATGCTGGGCTGCTCTATCAGATCAACGTACTTCCCAGCGCACTGTTTCTGAAACTGCATTGGTTCTGGGGGTTGCAATGTTCACTTTCCCCAGTCTAAGACAGGAGTAGTTCACTTGCATGAAAGACTTGTTGAAGTGTAGACAGCAAATATTGTTTATAATTCAGAATATTTATGTTCATGTGGCTCTCAGAAATCTGCAGAAATTCAAAACCAGTTAGTGGGAGCTGAGTTTATGAATGGTCTCCAGCATCTTCTAGGTTGCCCTATATCCAATAGAGGTATCTCCTACCACTTTCATAGTACAGTGGCATAAGAATATAAATCCTTTTTAGAGTATAAAACACAGAAGGACTGCTGCTACCCACTGCTGAAGCAGTAGCAACCATCACACAGTGTAACACACCTCACACCTAGAAAGCAGAGCTCAAGGACAGGACAGATATAGGTGTGTGGTTTGGAGATGTCTAGCAAATAATCTTGGGCCGAAGGAGTTTTGCTGAGGTCAGCAGAGCCATCTGATTTACACTGCTGGAGGCTCTGCCTCACTAGTTTCTTTATACTTCCAGCACTGTGTTTATACATGTGGGTTCTTATGATTTTTAACACTATTTGGCAATGCTAACCTCCTGAAGTTGAAGAGTTAAATACCCTCCTTCTATGCACTTAATAGTATAAGCGGCATTCACAGCACGTGCCAAGCAGAAGCACTTTTAACACCACAAGAAAGTGAGTTCTGATGGTCCCTTGGCTGGAAGTGTACACGGGGACCTTGCGTGGTGGCACTGTAGTCTGCAAATCCTGGCATCATCTGATTTTGCATGTGCTTAGGAATGCCTGCCCTTCCTCTGCATTCAATTTCCTGTCTCCAGCTTTATTTAGTCAGATGTTTCTCTTGTGCATCCAGTAAAACCCGACCACAAAAATGAGTAGTTGCTGTTTATAAAATCAGCACGTTGTTGCGTAATCCAGATGACAGGAGAAGTGTCAAATGCTGTTAAATACTTGACTACAACCACAGTTCAGTCAGATCTAGACAGTTAAAACATAGTGGTGTCTAGGTTTCCTGAAAAGCTGACTGTAGAAGTGGAAGCCCGTTTTACTTGCAGAGTGTAGGAAACAGAACAGCTCTTACTGAAAGTCTACACCCTTATTCCGACTTTCCTCTGACTTTATACAAGAATTAAGTCTATTGGTGTAATAAAAAACCATGAAGTGCATTCATGGCTGCATGCATCTCCCTCTTGGGATACGTGTTTTGGGAAAAGTGTTTTATGATAAGTGGACTGGGGTAGTATTTTGATCTCACAGAACGATCAAAGTAGAGAAATACATTGGGAAAATAGTAAAAACAGGTTTTACATCAATCTGCAAATCAAGAGAGTAGCACAACAGGGATATGAAACACGAGAACAACACTCAATAACAATCCTTAACAAGTTTTCGAGCACAACATCACTTCAGAAATTTCTCTTAAAATAGTAACATTTGGGAAATTTCAGAATATTCTCATTCCTTGAGAGAATGATCACACTGATAAAGCAGTAGCTTTGTTAACAAAATATGTTCTAATGAAAGTCTTTCATCTCCTTACTTGAATGGGGACAAAGGAATGACTTAGGAGTTCTGGCCACACAGAGTTTCAGTTCTGGCATCCTGACCAGCAATGGTAGTTACCAAATGTATGTATGATTTTTTGTTCATAACTGATTTTTAATTCAGTTCTGTTAGTATGGAGTGGAGAACATCTTCTTTCCTTACAGGTGTTTAACCTTGCGGTGCCTTATAAACTAGCAGCTAGATCTGATTCTGTAGCTGCTGAACTGCCTCTCCTCTAGCAGACCCCACTAAAGTGCACGGGGAGGACTGCACAAAGAGCTCGGTAACAGCCTTCACGTTCTCCGGCGTTTCTTCCTTAAACTGAACGCCGCACTGCCCGGCGGAAGGCGCAGCCTTGTTAAAGCTGCCCTTCCCAACATCTACACTGAGTGCGATGTGTTCATAGGTGGGACAGTGTCTATGAATGAACTCTACACCCAGACATGCTTTCTTTTCTGTCAACGTATTATTTAAAGCAAGAAGAGATTTTAAACACCTGTGTTTCATTGTAATAGAAAGAAATATTATTAGCTTGATCTTCACACCCAGAAACACAGGGAAAGAAACAAACCCTGCACGTTCTCTCCAAAAGCCGTGTTTCCTTAGCCACAAGCTCAGAAGTTATGTACAAACAAGGAAGTGCTTTATAAATAAGGACTTTGGGATTTGGGAAGGAAAACTTGAACATCATATTCAGACATTATTTCATTCCCTGTCCAAAGGTCTGGATTTCCTAGAAGCAAACCCCACTCGCTTTCTTTGTGTCTCTGCCACAGTCATTTTACCGTTTGGGATGTGGGTCTCAGCATAGTCTGTCTTCAGTCTCCAAAAGTGTTGCTTGGACTGCTACCAGAGGCAGCTGTACTTACTCCAGTTTTACTGATACTGTATGAATTCTTACCTGGATTTGCTCATTTTTGTTGCAGCCATCTGTAATGAGAACCAGAAACACCTTTGGTACTGCCTCGTGCTGCCCAGCTCTCAGGAATTTGACACAGAATTAGGTCTTATAGCAATTGATAAGTCTTTGCTTCTGTCTTACCTTGCCCTGCTTAGTCCTGCTACCTTCCCAGCTCTTGATTTCTGTAACTCAAGTGATAGGTCATGGTAAAGAAGGAAACAATATTAATCACTTGAGCTACAATTTTTGCTGCCCTTATGCTGTGACAAACAGCTCATGTCAGTGTGCAACTTCTGTTCTCCCCCCTCTCCCTCGGATGCTCGTAGCGAGCTCCTCGTTTTATGTTCCTTAAGGACATAGATCTCAGGCACAGAGAAATCCCATTTGAAAGATACTATTCCCTAGATCATAAAGGGGTCCTGCAATTTCTACTTGTTCACTGCAGCCGTTTTCTGTGGAAGAGCTAAATGTTAAAATCTGTGCTATAGAAGTGCTGAAGGTTCCTTCTTAGGAAGCGAGCACCCATTATCTACTTAGATGTAACCGTGAACAAACTGGGAGTTGCCATGATTAGCTGGGAGTACTGACAGGTGCACTGGTGTAAGCCACCCACTCTTTTTGGTTTCTCCATTTCTCACCCAGGAAAAATTGTTCCCCATGTACATGACATCATCTTCTTTCCTTCTGACATCTCAACCCCGTCCACTTCAAAGGAGATTATCTCCGATACCTCAGCATTTCTAGCAAACTGGCGTGCCTCATGTGACAGAGAGCAAGGGCTGCACACTTGTGAAGCTGGTCGGGATATCTCTGATAATCCACCAGCTGTTGCTGCAGACTGTGTTCAGTCTGTTTGCTATCATTTTATGATCACTCTTCCACTTTTGATCACAAGAAATTCAGCTTCCTGTCTCTCTTCCCCATGCTGGTTGCTGCAGTGAGATGGAGAAACAAGCTGGATCAAGGATGTCAATCCGTAGGGCAGGCAGGCAGACTAAGACGTGCTCTAGGATGCCAAGTGAAGTTAATTCCCGTGGTGCACCATGAAATCTCTTTCCTTGGGACAGACACCCAGATACTCCTGCAGCTGCATCCCACCCTTTGGGCTTGCGGCAGACCCTGTACCACACTTTGCTTTCTAGGAAGTGCTTTCAGAGAGTGATGGGATCAAATGTTACCAGCAATCTAATTTTAGGATCAGTGCATTATCCAATAGCACATCATGAGCAGGGGTCACTTTAATCTGAATATTAAAAACAAGGGCATGTGGAGACTTTATAAAAGAATGTTCTGGTGCACAGTTCCTCCAGAAAATGATGGATTAGTATTTAAAGTAAATGAGCAGATCACATTCATGAAACAGACCTTTTAAAGGTAGGAAATTAGGGACTTGCATGAGTTGGAGTCACAGGCTCCAATTTACAAGCTACATTTTCTCATTCACAGTACAAAATGAAAATAGAGAGCTCTGCTTCATCAGTTACTCATATCCAGCTGCTACGAGAAGACTAAGTTTGATATAATTCACTTGACATTTGATGGGTTTAAGGTTCCTCTGACAAGATATAATCAACTCATTATGGAGAAACAGAAGCCTTCCTTGTTACAAATAAATTATTCCTAGTCATGATTGAATTACTGTGTATTCAATGAAACTGGGGTGGTGGGGCTTCCAGGAGAAGTGGATGTTTTATCATCAGGCCTGCGTGATAAAAGCCATCTCAAGTCACTTTATGTTTTCTCTCTCCAGTGCTCTGATTAATGAGTGGCATTACTTTTCTAAACCAACAAATTAGGTCTTCCCTCTCTGGTTTTCCACATGAAAGATGTTAGATCAAAGTATTAAAAAACCATGTCTTTCCTCTTTATGCACAAAGACCAGATCGACAACTTGGGCAGAGTGTTATTTGACTTTATTTTGTTAGTCCCATTTTAAAAATCCCACAAGTTCTTTGTGAAGCACAAGTTTTGTAGGTGGGGTGTGAGTTGTCAGTTTTAAATCAAAAGCTGCGATTCATTCGGTTTGGGTGCTTATACTGAATCTGTTGCACTATTTTGGTGGCATCAGAGAATTAAAAATGCATTTCCACAGGGAGCTGAGGTGCTGCATCCAACCAAGGACTGAAGAGCAGTATCAAACCTGCTCAGGACTGAGGGTGTGGAAGAGTAAGTGCAGTTGTGCAAGGTCAGTTCTCATTATTGCAAAGGAATTTCACGTGCAAAAGTTTTTATGGCCTGTACGATAGATCACAATAGTATTACATGGTGTAGATAAAAAGAGTAATAAAAATAAGTCTGAGATGACAAGTCTGGGGAGTGGACTAACACATGAGGTACGACCCTGCAGACAGCACCAGAAAGACTTGGTTGCCGGCTTCAGAAGCTTCTAATTAGAACAGTGCTTGTTAGACGTTAGAACAAAAAACTCTGGGGCCAAGTTGAAGCAAAGGCACATAAATTACCCAGAAGCTACTGACTGTTTCTCTAGATTTCCAGAAATATTACCTTTCACAGGAGCCACTCATTATTTCTGCATATCTGAAACACAAAAGAGGGCTTCACATGCAGTTAAAAGGAGGAAGAGGAGGCCTGAGGGCTATACACCTTTTCCTTTGTTCTGCCTTGTTCATCATCACAAGGAAAGTTACCGCTTCTTTGTTCTTTGCCAATTTTTTAGGACAAAACGTGTCACGTGTTTGTGGCTTTTTTTGCTCATAAAAAGTACCCTATACTGTGCTTAGTCAACGTGACCACACAGGGTTGCCCTAAGCCCAGAGGGATCAAAGCGAAATAAAAACGAACTCCCGGCACCACTAATACAGGAGAGAACTGGACTGGTGCAGGGCACACGGTCACACAGCTCTCACTAGTCTCACATGTGCCAGTGCCAGCTCTGCTCTGTATATGATCTTATTACCAATTACAAGCAGTGTGATTCACCATGACAGGGAGGGATTTGAAAATTAGCCTCCAGCCATTCCGCTAAGCACCGTTCACTAAAGTGTGGTGCTCACTGGGGAAAGTTTGCAAGATCCTGCAAGCTGCCTGTTGAGAATGAATGGTAAAGCAATATCCTCTCACGAGTTCCTGCTGCTTTTCAAAGTGCAAAACTTGGCACAACCTCATGTTGTCATACTTTTAAAATTCTTAGGCGGCTTTGAAAAACCCAGCATCCAGTGCCTCCATTGTGCTGATAGGTTTGAGTCTGCAGTTTCTTTTTTCAGGGCTGACATTCTTTGTAATTTTGCAGGTCTACCACCCAAGACAACTTTGACATCTTTTGTTTGGGCTTTGTTTCCTGGAGCTGCATTTTCGCCCTTGTTTCCTGGACCTGTGTGCCATATCTCTTACATTTACGGATGTAATTAAGGTTAGATCTTTGCTATGGGTCAGCTGATGATGCTCACTTCTCAGAGAGGGATGTGAAATCAAATTATTAAAGAGAACTATAAACATCATTAATATAAAGATGATATATAAGGTTTTCCCCATTTAAGCAAAATTAGATGACCTTTGCTACACGACAACAACATGACTGCAGCCTGTGGAGAACACAGACTTTTGTATGCGTGTAGCTAAGAAGGATTTCTTCAGTTCATGCTTTTCTTTCTGCTGACATTTGTAACCAGATGTGACAACGGCATTTTCACTGGGCTACTCAGATATGATAACAAATTTCTTGAGTTCAAGCTCCTCGGAAACAGGGGAGGCTACAAAATTTATGTGTCTAATTCAACAGCTCATTCTTGGCCACGATACATAGTTCTACTGTTCACACACAGAGATACCTGTTATATACTTCACTAATAGGCAGAGGATGTCGACCACGTCAAAAGTATTTAACTTCCCAGGAAGCAGGAATCTGCATTTTTAGACTGGTAGTTTCTGGCTCCTGTGCTATCTTCCAAGTAGCCATAATTTAGTTATCAACCATAGCCTTGTCAGTGAAATTAAAGAAGTTCCTGCACAGCTGGGAGAGGATTTGAGAGCAAGACCACCATGAATGCTCTTTTTCCTAAGGGTAGAAAAATAACCAGGCCAGTGGTGGGAGAGAGCCAGAGTTCATGGGTAAGGGCAGCAAAACTCATGGGTGGGGTAGAATTTGTATGCTGGTAATGGTAGAAGTGCTTGTAGAACAAATTGGGATAAAACTAGAGCTCTGAAGAGGCTTTTCCCACCATCATCTCTCCACAGTTGTGTCCCATCACAGGAAAGGGAGCTGAATCTTCTGCAAAAGCAGAAATAATCTTGGTAGTGAATGCTGCAAATACACAAAATTTAAAATACAAGGAGGTTAAACCCGGCACATCGCAGGAGTCTTTCTTTAGATGATCTGCTGTGAGGAGTAATACTCAGGGTAACTCCCTTAGTTACCATGGGAATAGAAACAAACGATTCATCAGGACAAAACCCAGTCAGATGGGGTTAATCTGTGTACGTATCACAAGAGGTTTTCTCATCCTCGTGATCCGAATTGTCATGATCAGCAATCAATCTGTTTACTCAGTAGGTTTCCAAATAGCAAAGACAGATCCTACATACCTGAACATTATCTGCCATCAGGACTTGGGCAATTATTTTGCAGAGGCTGGACTTGAACAGACTTTTTTGTTTAAAGGAGAAAAAAAAAAAAAGCAGCTGCAAAGCAAACCCGAGGCTATAGACTGATATGGATTTTTAACTGCTGAAATCCATTGCACAGACAAGCTAATGCCAATAACAAAGCTCTTTCCGCTGATCAGCAATAAAGAAATTATTAGGGATTGGTGAATGGATTCAGTAAGATAATTTAAACAATCATTACTTTATAAGTGATGTTTTAACTGTCCTCAATAACTGCAGAATGAGATTAGCTTCCAGCCTTCAGTCAAGGCTTTCCCCACTTGAGACCTGAGCAGATTTCTTCACAAACAAGAAATTACTTTGCCTAGAATTATAGAGCTCCATATTCCTATTTCCTGAGTCAAGCTTCCATTGTGAAAACAGGTTATTACTGAAGTGGCAGGTGTACTTAAAGGTCTGTAAACCTTTTTGAGAAAAACCCCCCACACCAGCTCAAATTCATGGATTTGGTTTGTGTATAATGGAATTGTTACTGGCATCAGGCTGCCTTTGAAATAGCTTTTAGGAAAGTTCACTAAAAGACCAGAGATCGAAAGAAATTAAGTTCTAGACATTTCAGAAAGAATAATGTTTATTCTTTTACGTACAGAATAATATTCTGGATGAAAACAATCTTTGTAATTAACCTGGAGAACAAACTGGATCATGGATTGCAGACTCATGGATTGGTGAAAAATTCAACCAGAATTTCATAGCAGAAGAGTCCCCTAAGAGCTGTGCAACACAAAGAAACTCTCTCTGGTTTGGAAAGTTGTTAAATCACTGGCTTCAGAAGGTTCTAGAAGAAATATCACACTTTTCTATCACTTCCTATTAACTTAGCAAAATGCTTAGCTAAGAAGTGAAGCTTTTGTTTCTGGAACAAAACATCACTGTTTTGATCTCTGGATGATACTAATCAATCTTAATGGACTAATCAATCATCTCCTCCAGCCTCTCATGAAACACGTTAGCATTTCACTGATTTGTCTGCAGACACATCTTTGTGTGCAACACTTTCTTCTCCAAAGTCAGCCCTGTTGTGCTGCCCTCAGGGAGAAGAGCCCAAACTTCTCTGCATAGTCTGTCCAAGTGGAGGATCTCACCGGCTGATAAACGTTTACTCCCTGCGCTGCACCTTTTCTGGCTTTGAGTCTTGTGCCTGAGGTAAACCTGCTTCTTTCTTTGAAGGAAGCTGTCAATTATAAATGCTGGGTTTCTTTCAGTTGGTTGCTTAGTGGCTCTACAATAAGTTTCCAGGGTGCTGTGACACAGGTTGTAGTAGACGCTTTGTGTTAACCTCTGCTCTTCAGCTAGGCAGTAGAAACGACGACTACGGTACTTAAGGAAATTGTGAAGGGGCTAGTTTTGGAATCAAACATCCTGCTGATTGCCAGGAACACATGTAGGAGTGGGAATCAGCAGCTTTCTACATCTGCCTCATAGCTCTGTGTAATTTCCTCATTTGAAAGAAGAGTAGAAGAGCATTGAGAAGCACGGGGCTGTGCTGCACACGTCGTGTCCTGGGCATCGCCATGGTTTGTCTGTGTCCCCTAACAGCAGTGAGGCTGCAATCTGCTTTTACACTGAAGAACAGTTTGTGCTGAAATGGACACTCTTTCCAAACCAGTTCAGTCTCAATGAAAAGTCTTCTGGGAAAATTCATAAATTAAACTCAAACCAAAAACACTTTCTGTGTGTGTTTGTTTTCTGGGGAAAATGTTATGGTTATTTTTTTTCACTTTTCATTTCATCTTGGAACTCTTTTCATTCTATTGTATGTTACTTAATTACTGCCTCTTATTAAAATGACAGATAATATTATTTTCACTTTATTTCAAAATCACTAGGGAATTGCTTCTTACATTCTAATATTTGTTCTTCTAAATCAAACTGTCTTTTTTACTAAATTGTAGGAAACTCCACACATACAGAACATAAACAAGAAGGACATGGGAACAAATGTTGTTTCTGCTTTGAACAACCATTATTAAATGCAAATTTCCTGCAGTGATGTTATAATTAAACATTAAACTTGAATAAAATTCTAAAATCAAAATATTATAGAGTTCTTATTGCCACAGAAACATTGAGAAACTAGGTGAAGACATGTTTTGCTGTGAAAGAATTGGAATTTCCCATTTGTCACCAATTTCATTTTTCAAGCCCTTAGCTGGCACCAGCTGTGCATCTAGATCTCCTGTCTGATGTGGAACTTATTTAAAGCACAACTCTGGGGCACAGGCACGTGAGAGACACATCTCATTTCTGAGACGGGCCCAGTGGGACTGCAATTAAGACATCTTCTTCCATCCCAGTTCAACAATGGCAAATAAAGTCTTGAGAATCAACCAAGACATTACTCAAACATATCTGAGAGTTGTTTATTATTAAATACAGTTGTCAATTACATTTCGTTCCTGCCTCCCAGCATTCCACGAAGCCCTGACACAGTGTCTGGAGCATCACTTTTATCAACACTTTCCTTAGGCAGAATGCTGTAAATTTTTCTGTGTTATGGGAACTACATTGTGAAGACCTTCAATGAGAAAAAGTCCTGAGGGGGATATTTCAAGTGTTGCCCAGCACTTATTTTCATTGTTGTTGCTTAGTGGTAGAAATGGAGCCTTAGTAAGTCCTGTGGATGCCATCGAATCCCACGAGTAATTTTCCAAGGGAATTCACGTTGCTGCCGTTGATAGCCAGATCCCAAGGCCATCCAGCACGGCAGTTAAAGCAACCAGCAGACTTCTTTGGCTGACGGCTGTCAGGTCATCTTAATCTGAAGGGATGGGTCCTGTGCTCAGTTCATTTTGCCTTCCACCACATCAGTTTTGGCCCTCTAATGCTGACTCCTTAGGTATTCACCCCCTCACCAAGAATCATCTGGAGTAATCCCAGGAGGACAAGTCTGTTGGTTTCACATTTGCTGTGTTTGCTGCCGGGGTGCAACGTAGAACTGGGGAGCTGCTGGATAGGGTCCAGTGCAGGGCAATGAAGATGATAAAGGAGATGGAGCACCTCCCTTATGAGGAGAGGCTGAGGGAGCTGGGTCTCTTGAGCTTGGAGAAGAGGAGACTGAGGGGTGACCTCATTCATGTCTACAAATATTTGAGGGGTGGGTGTCAGGAGGATGGAACTGGGCTGTTCTCAGTGTCATGTAGTGATAGGACAAGGGGCAATGGGTGTAAGCTGGAATGTAGAAGGTTCCACATCAGCCTGAGAAGGAACTTCTTCCCGGTGAGGGTGACGGAGCACTGGAAGGGGCTGCCCAGGGTGGTTGTGGAGTCTCCCTCACTGGAGATATTCAAGACCCGACTGGATGTGTTCCTGTGTGACTTGGTCTAGGTGATCCTGCTGTGTCAGGGGGATTGGACTAGATGATCTTTCGAGGTCCCTTCCAATCCGTAATGATTCTATGATTCTATGATTCTATAGTGTATACACCATGGTAGACTGCTGCAGGAGCAGGCACAGCTCCAGACCTGCTTTCCAACCAGTTGCTTTTGGCATTAATTACTTTCTTGTCTGGCTCCTGAAGAAGCAGAGGAGAGTTTTATGAACTGTCCAGAAGACAAAAAAAATATTACTGTCTAGGGACACAGACAGATTGAAGATTTTGTTGTCTTTGTCCTACTGCTCCTTCCCAAAGGCAGTGACAGTTGAGAGAGGTGCAGTGAAATGCTCTGTTTACTGAACTTGGTGCATCAGAAATACAGTTTTTTTCAATTAGTTTTGCACAGGTTTTCTTTTAGAAGGAAATGAGCAAAACATATTAAAACTTGTCACTATTGGTGAAAATTCCTATCGAGGGCACTTTATGAATAAAATTGGTGAGTTTTCCACCTTGGCTAAAAGAAAAGTATCAACTCTTTGAGCAAAGCAAGTTCCATTCATAATTTTCAGGAAGTATGAGAAAACTGGCACTGTTCATCTCACTGGGATTTGTAATGTACAATTTTTTCATTAAACTTTGTTACTGAAACATGCAATAAGGCTGGTAAGTGGATCCTGAGGAAAGCTGAGTTTTTAAGAATTGTTCCAGCATCTTTGGAGTTAACTATCTGCATTTGCTAAAGGCTTTTCTCACAAATGTTATACCCTGATGTGACCAGCCAAAGAGCTGCTTATTGATCCAGAAGCCTCATTACAACTTTTACAATGTGAACCTAGCATCACCAGCCATGCCATTAGTGTAATTATCTTATTTCATTAGTGATAATGACATTTTGCATTGCAGTATATTGGCTCACTTAAAAAGTAATAAAGAGTCACAATCAGGGGACGTATTTATTGACTTCAGAGCATGCTTCTGAACTTGTCCTTGGTCATGCGAGGTACCAGGATCTACCCTCTGCAGCAATACTGAAGACCATGTGGTTCCAGGGATGGCAGCCCTACATTCATGATGGTGCAATGCTTGATAAATAAGAGTAGGGTGCTGATGGCCACACCTGCCTTCCCGTGGAAAGACACTTATGTCCCTAAAAATCAGCTTACTACTCATTAATGTGCTACTAACTATAAGCCAGAAGCCACAGAGGAAGTAATTTTGCTCCTAGCACCACGATTTTGTATCAGGACCTAACCACTTGCAGTGTGATGCTCTCATTTCAAACCCAAACGCTGTTGAGGTGGATGGCAACTCTAGTAGGTGAAACATCAGAAAGGTAATCTGTGTGAGTGTCTTGCACAAGGTTTGCTCTTTTCACTCACTGGCTTTAAGTCACACAAAATGGAAATTCCTCAGGAGACCAGCAATTCTGCTTGGGTGCAAATCTGCTTGGGTGCAGAAATAATAACTTGAGGCTTTATGTGAGAGGTGTCACTGCAGGGCAGGAGAACTGTTGACTGGATTCTGACTGTTTTTTACTCCTAGTAGGCACCCTCTGTCCTCAATCGACTGGGAGCTGGCAGGTACTTTCTATTCCTTGGCTTCCTTGTCTGCTCTTCCATCACTGAGTCCTGCAAGGAAGTGAATTCTTCATCTCTCATACCTTTTCTCTTCAAGCTTGTAGTCAATGAGTAGACACTTTTGCAATGACAGTTCGTCAGCAGAGACCTGCAGCACTTGGGCTTCCAGTTACAGATATCAAAGTCTCAGTTTGGCACTGGCATTGTTAAATTTGTGAATGTCTCGAGCACTTTTTCATCCCTTATGGATATCAATACCGGACAAGCTGATCATTGTTTTTCAGCCAAGAAAAATCTAAAGCATCTGGAAAGCTATTCAGAAGACAAAGAGAAATCTAGGATGGCAGTTGAAAACTAACGGTATCCCACTCTTATCCTTGCTCTTGGTTGTAAATTTGCCTTGTAACACTTGCCATAGATGAGAATCAGCTTTGCATTACAGGAAGCATCTTTCACAGTGGACAAAACCTGAGTCCTCTCTTGCAGTTACACACAAAAATAATCCATGTCCCTTTGGTCACTATTTCTTCTAACTAATTAGTTTTCATGGAAGTTGCTGCCTTAAATATGAAGAGTAAATCAAAAGACCTATGTCATTATGAATAAAATAATGTTTCTGTCAGCTTATTTCTGACCAACCCTTGGAAATACATTGACACCACTTTGGTGTTTTCTTTCACTGGGCTTTTGTACCTCAAGGTTTGCCATTAAAACCACAAGTAGCAGACTGAGGCATCTCAGTTTGCCAGTTTTGCTAGTCTCAAGCACGTAAAGGATTAAAGAATTGCCACCTCTGGAGCAGGCACTAAATTATCTTCTGTCTAATGTCCAAGAGTGCAAACCCCAGGTCTTGTAGAACCATGTGTAAGTAGATTCATCATACCTAACTAGTAAATCATAGATAATTGTGAAGTCAGTTTGAGTTTGGAACAGTATTTACAAGTTGAATGATATTTAAAAGATGCTTTTCATCCTGGAAGAACTATGAATCTGCTCTTTGCCCTCAACACTCTCACCAGTATGATAGACAAGTACAAATCTTGTACATAAAGAAAGGAATTGAGAGGGTCAGGAGAAGGAAAGAGTTTATGAAAATTAAGATGTAATAAATGCTGTTAACACACCAATAACTTGAACAAGGATGGTTTTGTACTTACCTCTTTTAATAGCATTCAAAAATAATCTTTAGCCATTTCATGGCAAATTAAATTCTTCAAAACAATTGCCATTGTTACACCATTGAAAGATCATAGATGCCAGCTATGAGTCTCCCTTAGGAGTCGGTAGTATCAGCCTCTAATTCAAACAGATGCTTCTCTTTCCTGACAGATGGATGGAGTACATTCCAGTTCTAACTCTTTGACTCCAGGACACAAGTCAAGAAGCATGCAAAGTATTTGCAGTGAAGCATAAAATAAGAAACCTGAACATCCAAATCCTTTGTCTTATTCAAAATTATTGCCTTATCATGTTCTTGTCATACAAAGAAATTGTCTCTGCTGTGAAAACACGGGGGGATAAATACCAGAAATCATCACACTTTTGACACGTGTAGACAAACACAGCCGTAAAACGGTCTCGGTTCTGCACAGACAGTCGATCATTTAAATCTGTAAGTCTAGACAGTATCTGAGCACTACCAAACACACTGTCAGAAACAATCTCACACAGTCAAAGTGATGGATTAGCAAATTTCATCACTCTTTCCTAATGCTGTGAATTTATGAATTGTGCATTGTGGTATTTGATTTGAAGTTATGAAAGATGGTCTTGATAAATGCCTTGTTTGCCTGTGTTTGTTTTTTTCACTCTATTTCTAGCTGAGGCACAGACAGTGATTTCTTCAGAGCGTATGTGAAGATGGCACTGCTGAGGGTAACTAACACTATGATATATATGCAAAGTGTCTAATTTGGGGGAAGAAACAGCTGCTCATTTCAAGACCAATCTCAGGTATCAGGAATGTGAATTACTACTTGCTAATCTCCTCAGTCATGCCTGTAGACTGTAAAACCAAAAGCTTTGCTGTAGAATTACTCCTAGAGAACCATCTAATAATTACCTGATCTTTGAAATGAATACAAACTCACCATATCCTCGGGAGCAGCAGGTAGAGGTCACACACTGTAATTGCTTTCTAGTACCCACAGCCAGATACAATGGCTATTGCAGGCTTGAAGATATTTATAGTGACTGTTTGAATCTTACTGAGCCATCAAAACTGGGTAAAATATTATTATTTATTCCTAGTAGTCCTGATGAAATTCCTGGCAGATGTTACAAGAGCATGATGCTGTTCTGTGCGATACTTTACTAAAAACGTTGTCACATCTTTTCCTCTAGGATTGTCTTGTACTCAAAGGAAAAAGTCAGGCTTCCACAGGAAATGATTCAAAGCAAGAACCTTTCTTTGGTGCCTGGAATACTCTTCCAAGGAGCCCTTCCCTCTGGGGAAGGCAGTGGTGGGTTGTGAAGATGATGTACTCTGTGCTAGGAACACCTACACCAAAGTGCAGCTAATGCTCATGAAGCCACCCCTCACCACTCTGGTGATAACTTCTGGCATAAAGATTCTCAGTGAAGGTAAAGCTGTGAAGTTAATGTTGTTGATTCTCAGTGAAGGTTAATGTTGTTGGGCTGATAGTTCAGACCTGGCCAGATGATCCAGGCTTGCTTTTGCCATCCATGGTATGGATGACAGAGATAAGACTGAGAGCCACCATCCCAAATTCCACAGATCATGTAGATACTGCTGCTTCAGGCACCCTCTTGGGTGAATTTTCAGCCTGGCTTTTCTGCCATTTCCATGGGTTGGAAGAGGGTAGCACTGGGAGAAGAAGATTCACCTGACTAAAGGCTCATGGTGCTGATTTTTCCTCATTAGATCTTTCCTCTGAGATTTGATTAATAGGAACTACAGACATCCAACACACACACACACACACACAAAGAAAAGATTATAAGAGATAAAATGATTTCCTAAAGCACACACAGAAAGTTTGTCAGAAGACTTTGATGTCCTGCTTCAAGGAAGTGGGCTCTTTAGAGAGACTGCACTAGAAACAGTAGGAAAGTTTCTTCTGAGTAGGAGAATTATCTAAAATACGTGTAAATAGTGAAAGAAGGGGGCATGGTTGAAGGGGCAAGACAACTAAAACAAAGGAAAACTAATAATTAGCTCACACTTGAAGATCTGTGGGACTTCTCTGCCCCTCAACAGAAAAAGTGTCTTTATTGTCTGAGGTTTCCAAAGGATTTCTGAGCAAACAGCCATGAGTAGTTCAACATCCTAATTATAGCCTGCTCACCACCCACTTCTGAAGTGTTGCTGAGTTCCCTGGCACAACAGCTCTTTGAACGAACTTCCCAGAAGTCTTGGGCTCCCTGCCACAGAAATGCTCTTGATTTATGTCAGACTTTTACCAGGGGATCTAGGAGAGACTTAACTGTGCAGCTGATGATGATTTTTTTCCTTCAGACCCCAGAGCCAAGAGCAGCCCTTGTCCTGTCCATTCCTGTAGGTGTCCAAGGAAAGGCTCTGGAGTCAGCTGCTCCCTCAAGTGCTCTCTGGGAAAGCCAAATCTGCCAGTGTGGGGTGAAGGACATTTTTCTTCCTCTTGCTAGTTCACTGAACAAAGTATTAGATTTGTTAAAAAAGACTTGAGGGTTTAAAGCCACTAAGCCCTTTTCATAGAATCATAGAATCTTTTTTAAACAAAGAAGTCAAATCAAGGGGCCAAAACTTCACAGCTCCCCGGGGTGTAAGCCCCTGGCTTTAGTCCACGGAGTGAACAAGACTGCGTCCCTCCACTCTGGCAGCAGTGGGATGAAGAACAGTGAGTTCTGGCCTCATATACAGTGCAGCCCCTATGTTTACTGGGTGTCACAGAGCCAACCTACAGAAAAGGTTTGCAGCTGAGATGAAGCTGGCGAAGGCAGGATCTCTTCTTTTTTCACATGGAGTGTCCTTTATGTTTCCACTGTGCCAAGATTATTTGTTTCTAGGAGGCATAGAAACACATTTGACAAATAATGTAGGCAAAAGACATGGCTGGAAACTTTCTTGTCTGAGAGCTCCAGAGTGGGACTGCAACCGATTACAGTTTCTGAGAAGACTCAACAGTCCTTAATCCAGCTTCATAAATAAGAGCTGATCATTATTTGCCAGTAAATAAAATTGATTTTGAAGTGTGGCAATCAGAATTCTATGGACATACTTTATTTATGAACACAGCATGGACTAGGCTCTTCACTGTGAAGGATGTACATAGAATAAGAGTCTAAAATGTGAATGAACCATGATTGCAAAGTGCCATCCACCTCAAGGCTAAGTGCTCTTCTAAGTTAAGCACCATTCAGTTGTTTGCTTCTGCGCTCCCCATGTGGAGGTGGAAACTGCAGTGACGATGTAAGAATAGCAAACCAGGAAAAAGCTCTTGGTTGTCATCGTGTAGTCAAGATATGTCAAAAGCTAAGAGGCAAGGGGGTTCAAATTCATGCTTTTCTCTCTCAGAAATAAACACCTGTAATAGCTGCAGTGGAGAGCACAGGCTATGAGGGCTAGCAGCCAGATTTTTTAAAGTCACAGCTAACACTGAATGCCTACTTTGAGAATATTTACTGGGTTGGCTTGGAGAAGGGAAATACTAAGTGCCACTTGGAAACATCAAACCTGAGATAAGCCGTCGAAACCTGGATAAGCAGCCAGTGAAATGACAGCACAGTTGGCAACAGTCTGCCCTAGCATACAGAAGACCTTTATCTCCAGTCCCACCCAAACACCTGCTTCAGGGTGCGATATAAAGATGGACTTTTCCACAAAGCTGTTGTCGCAAGAGATCTAAGAAGCTGCTGCTGCAGGGTAATTAACTTCATTGTACCATATTCTTATCCTTGGATAAGATCAGTAAAACTTTCCCCATCTTCTCTGGCTTTACACACAGAAGGAGAAGTTTGTCAGGATAAAGCTCAGCAATTAGCTCAGAGCATTTAGTTAAACACGAAGTATGTTTGTGTTAGAGACACACACAGCTGATGCATAACTGCACGGTACTAAAAATCAGCAGTAGTTCCTCCATCACCAGCAAACCAGAACTTTTAAGCTCTGTAAAAACATACAGTGTCACACAGTATCACAGTATTACCAAGGTCGGAAGAGACCTAATAGATCATCAAGTCCAACCTGAGAAACCCAACAGGGCAGGAACCTAAATTCTGAGACCAAATGTGGAAGTCAGATTTGGTGGTTCGCAGAGTAAGAGAAGGCGGGGAAGGTTCTGTCGTTGGCCTTTGTCTCACTGGTTTTCATCTTCCACATTCTGCAGTGCTTCTTTGTTCTTAACCACCACCCTGCATGTCTGAAGGCCATAGTGTTACCACATAACAGCTGCATGATAAGTGCAGAGTCCTTATAGCTTTCTTCACTCAGTATATTGAATTCTGCAATTGCATCATCAAAAGCTGCTTTTGCCAACCTACAGGTACAATCAGGAGAATCAAGAATTTTGTAGTGGAATACAGAGATGTTGAGGTCCAAGTCCTAGTCAGATAGATGTAAAAGGTTACACCCAACTCTCTTCTTCCAAAATGGCTATTGAAAGGCAGGCAAGAACAGATGATCACATTAACCTGAACATGTGTTCTGTGAACAAACCAAGGAAATGAACAAGAGTAACGTTAACCAACAGCGCTCGAATGAGCAGAGTAATAGTGTACCTTTTTACTTCCTACAGCTACTGAGGAGTAGAACAAATTTGAATAATGTAGGGATTATGTTGCATTGTATTAAATGTTGGCAAATTAAATTATTAACAGGGTATTACCTTACCAGTAGTATCTATAGTGAGAGCTTCCAAATGTCCCTGAAGCACCATGTATAGGCTACCACTGGAGGGACAAAGATCTGCAGTCCTTGGTCTACTTCAATATGTCTTCTCCTTTCTTGAGTGGGTAACTTGAAATGTTAATTCAGGATCACACACCTGAATATTTTTAAAATAAAAATCAACATCAATCAAGGAGTACAATCTGAAGACGGTCAAATGGAAAAGGAATCCCTTTGCTGTAGGAATTCCACCCATTTTAAAAATAGATCTTGGCTTATGTCTTTAAAAATTGCTGGAGACATGAAATCCTCAAAACATGAGAGGAATCTGCCATAGAAAGCATTTTAAGGTGTTAGTGGTTGACCTTTGATGTTTACAGAACATTTACATTTTCCGTTTGACAGATTAAAGTTTCTTTAGTGAATTTTCATTCCCAGAAAGATGTTGGAAACACGATTTTGGTGCCTTTTGTCTCCAGCTGGTCTATACAAGTTTATCAGTTCTCTGTGGCCATCAATCTCAGAAATAACCTAGGTAAAAGGAGCTGATCCAAGTAGTGTCCAAAGGCTGCTCTACCCATTTGCCTTACATTTGTAGAATGTCAGTAGCCATATCATAGAGTCATAGAATCATTAGGGATTGGAAGGGACCTCGAAAGATCATCTAGCTCAATCCCCCAACACAGCAAGATCACGTAGGTCAGGTCACACAGGAACACATCCAGGTGGGTTTTAAATGTCTCCAGTGAAGGAGACTCCACAACCCCCCCAGGCAGCCTGTTCCAATGCTCCATTACCCTCACTGGGAAGAAGTTCCTTCTCATATTTATGTGGAACCTCCCATATTCTAGCTTGCACCCACTGACCCACGTCCTATTATCAATGACATTAAGAAGAGCCTGATTTCACCCTCCTGACACCCACCCCTTACATATTTATAGATATTAATGAGATCAACCCTCAGTCTCCTCTTCTCCAAGCTAAAGAGACCCAGCTCCCTCAGCCTCTCCTCATAAGGGAGGTGTTCTGCTTCCTTCACCATCTTCATGGCTCTATGCTGGACACCCTCCAGCAGCTCTATGTCCTTCTTGAACTGAGGGGCCAACAACTGGACACAATACTCCAGATGTGGTCTCACCAGTGCACAGTACAGGGGGAGAAGAACCTCTCTTGATCGCTAATCACTCCCATTCTGATCCACCCCAGGATGCTGTTGGCCCTCTTGGCCACAAGAGCACATTGCTGGCTCATAGACATCCTGCTGTCCACCAGGACCCCGAGGTCCCTTTCTCCTACACTGCTCTCCAACAGGTCAGTCCCCAGCTTATACTGGTACCTAGGGTTATTCTTGCCCAGATGCAAGACTCTACACTTACCCTTGTCATAGTTCATTAAATTTCTCCCTGCCCAGCTCTCCAGCCTGTCCAAGTCTTGCTGAATGGCACCACAGTCTGCTGGGGTTTTGGTGACACCACCCAGCTTTGTGTCATCAGCAAACTTGCTGCCAGTGCACCCTAATCCCTCATCCAAGTCTTTGTTTCTTCAGTCTTAGTCTCTTCAGTCAATCTTTCTGAATTGTAGGGTTGCATCATGTAATTTTGTGAGATCTTACAGGACATATGATAGCGTTTTCTTTGCTCGAGTCAAAGCTCGCAAAACTGTCCAAAGAAAACTGAGGGTAGGAACATTTATTCTTCTGCTCTATGTTTTTGGCGTCAGGATTCTTGACTAGCGAAGTTTAGTGCAGAAGAATGATCTCATTGGTGAAGACAACCATAAGAATCCTTTAGGAGAGAGATTTCCCATTTCCTATGAAGTTTGTAACCATACAGTCACCTCTAAAAAGAACCAAATTACACCTAGGAGACATTAGCTACGCTTGCCACATTGCTACCCCGGCAAGGGCTAGAATCACAAAGAATCACCCCTTCCTGTTAGGGTTGATCTCACTGCACTCTGCTGCCTTTTCCGTGTCGTTTAACACATGGATGCTTGGAGTCAAGCGAAGAGAGTTAAAACACTCTGTTCTGTGATGCCAGGGAGTCAGTTGGCTGCTGTTAGCAGTCTCTGAAGTAGGAGCAGTCTAAGGGATGGCCATGAGTTGCAAAGGATTCTATCATTTCCAAAATTGATTTCTTAGTCTTCAAATAGCTGATAAAAACCTTTCTACTCATTTATTCAATCTGATGCACAAGAGAGAAAAATATTTACATCAGAGCTTTAGTTACCCAAGTTCTGAGTCATGTGAGTAGCAATTTATTCATGCAAATTCAGTGAATGCATTAGCTTCAAAGAAATCACTCCCATGACCCCAGATTTGGTGGATCAGGTCGTATTTATGTAATATCTTGAAGAGCGAGAGAATGAAGAACTGTCTTTTCTAATATTCCCCACCTGTGTAATTTATTTACATTTTTATACACACTGATTAGCACAGATGTTCCTAATAAGATTTTCACATCTGATCTGAATACTTTTTTTCTATTATTTTGCCCTTGAGAAGCTAGAAGAGAGGAAAAAAGATTCCCCCGCTCCTCAATTTCCTTTAAAGAAAAAAAGAGGTTTTTATTTATTGTATGAACAAGAAGGAAAGATATTTGGGGGTAGATTTGGTGCGTGTTCTTTGGCTGAACTACCTTTTAGTCAGAAACAAAGACATAACTCCAGAAGCCAAATCTTGGTCAACACGTGGATAGCGTTACTTTACCAAGCTATTTTCATTATGTATGAGTTGAAATAAATATTAATACTAATCCTGGGCAAGAGACTTTGAAATAATTTCAAAAAAACCCACAGTGTGAGCAAGCACAGTGACAATGAGCTCATTGTCTACCCTTAAGTATCTTTTCAGAAGCCAGCTTAATCAGGAAGGGCTAGCAGGCTTTTGCCCAAAGAAACAGTTCAAGGACCACTAGCGTAGCACTGCGTATGACTCTCCTGCATGGACACTGACTCACTGACCCAGTTCCCTCTGTGACTAGGCTCTAGTGAATGAATGGGCTCTAGGGAACACAAGACAAAAGGGCCAGCACAATTAGCTACAATTGTGTACTTGCAGGGTTAAAAATCAATAAAACATTAAACATAAACAGAAAATAAAATAAAATACTTGTATTCCCTCAGCACTATTAACTCATTAATTTGCATGATTTTTTTCTTGTGCTTTGATTTAATCAGGACCAAAAAAAAAAAAAAAAGACTCCAGGGAAATTCTACCTCTCAAATTTAATTTCTAAAAGAGCAGAAAAGTACTTTTTACATTGTGAAAACCCATTGTCATTGTCTGATCTGGATTTCAACTAGTCTCAGAACATTGAATTGCAGCTTTAGGTGTTTCTTTCCAGGAGGCAAAGAGTGAAACACATCATAATGAACAAGACTTAGATTATTAGCCTTTTGTTGGCTTAATTACTAAATACCTGATACATGGGAAAACAGCTTTAATTGTAGTCTGAAGTAGGAATTAATGTAGAAGTAGGAATTAATTTAGATTAATACGAATTGAGATGGAGTTTAAGCTTGTTGACTCTTTGCTCTGGCAATGAATATACTGGAGAAGGGTATTGCCACCTACTCTAAATTTGCAGAGCGATGGCTTAATAACAAGCTTAAACGAGCAGCTGTAAATCCCACTGTTGACTGTGTGGCTGGGAGCTGATGGTGGTGTTAATGGCATCGAGACCTACACACAATGCAGAATAATGTCTGTATTTTTTTTTTGGTTGAAACATTCTACTATTGCACTAGCTCAGTCCTGAATTAAACACATTAGAATGTGAAGCAGAACGTCACATGTTTCACTTTCACTGGGGCACAATTTCCAAGCAATAATTTGAAGTCACACACTGGTGCTGAGAAGAGGGCAGTGAAGTACAACGTTTTATAGAACATCATTGTGCTTACATTGCTTCAGGAATACACAAGGCTTCCAGGCTTGCTCAATGAAGTGGAAAACTAACTTAATTATGCTACGGAGGGCAAAGGCGAATGTATTTCACCTAATTTTGAACAGAGAGAGAAGGAATAATATTGAAAATTTCTAAAGGACTCGAGATATAAACGTCAAACTTTACTGCTAGGATGGTTTTTAAAGGTCTCTCTGTTTCTGAAGAAAGCACATCATTAAGCTTTCTGGATGCCTTAATATTGGAAGATAAGATTCACCCTCTGTTCACATTTGAATGCAATTTTTCTTGTTAATAGCCTATTTAGGAAAATTAGTGTTCTGCTTCCCAAAAAGAATGTGAAACCAAGAACAAAAGTCTCTGTATAAATAAACACTAGAGAAAACCTGAAAGGCCCGGTAATTAATGGGTATTTCTCCACTTTCTTTTATTAAGAAGATTAGGTCATGCCCAAAGAAACAACTATCATGTCTGTCTCTGCAACCATGTGCTGCTGCCAGAGGCTCTGGAGTAAAGAAGTCACGGGATGGAGGACCTGTTAGGAATGGAGGAATTTGGTGGGTCCTACAGTTGGGTCCCAACAAGCCAGTGCAATGTTACAGGCCTGGTGGACAGTGGCTGGAAAGCTGTTCATCAGAAAGAGACCTGAGGGTATTGACTGATCATCAGCTCAATATGAGCCAGCAGTGTGCTTGGGTGGCCAAGAAAGCCAATGGCATCTTAACTTGTATCAGAAATAGTGTAGTCAGTGGGAGCTGGGAAGTGGTTGTCCACTTGTACTGGGTACTAGTGAGGCTAAACCTTCAGGACTGTGTTCAGGTTATGGAACCTCAATGCAAGAAGGATACTGGGTCCAAAGAATGGCAACAAGGTTGGTGGTCTGGAGAACAAGCCTTATGGGGTGCAGATGAGGGAGCTGTGACTGTTTAGACTAAAGATGACAAAACTGAGAGGAGACCTCAGTGCTGTCCACTACCACCTGAGATTGTATAAAAGTGGATCAGAGAATCACAGAACCTTAGACATTGGACGAGACCTCAAAAGATCATCTAGTCCAATCCCCCTGCCACAGCAGGATCATCCAGATCAAGTCGCACAGGAACACATCCAGGCGGTTTTAAACATCTCCAGAGAAGGAGACTCCACAACCCTTCTGAGCAGCTCCTTCCAGTGCTCTGTCACCCTCATTGGGAAGAAGTTCCTTCTGATATTTATGTGAAATCTTGTCTGTTCCAGATTACACCCAATGATGCTTATCCTATCACTAGAAGACATTTAGAAGAGCCTGGCTCCATCCTACTGACACCCAGCCTTCACATATTTAATAGCCATTAATGATGTCACCCCCTCAGTCTACTCCAAGCGAAAGAGACCCAGCTCCCTCAGCCTCTCCTCATAAGGGAGGTGTTCTACTCTCTTCATCATCTTTGTGGCTCTGCGCTGCATTCTCTCAAAGCAGTTCTGTGTCCTTGAACTGAGGAGCCCAAAACAGGACACAATATTCCAGATGCGGTCTCACCAGGGCAGTGTAGAGGGGGAGGAGAGCGTGTCTCGATCTGCTAACAACCCTACACCCCAGGATGCTGTTGGCCTTCTTGGCCACAAGGGCTCATGGTCATCCTGACCCCCAGGTCACTTTCTCCTACACCAGTCTCCAACAGGTCGGTACTCTACCTATACTGGTTACTGGGGTTGTTCCTGTGCAGATGCAAGACTCTACACTTGCCCATGTCATAGATAATGAAATTTCTCTCTGTCCAGCTCTCCAGCCTGTCCAGGTCCTGCTGAATGGCAGCAGTCTGCCAGGGTGTTGGCCACATTTCACAGCTTTGAGTCATCAGCAAACTTGCTGACAGCGCTCTCTAATCCCTCATCCAAGTCATTAATGAATAAATTGAACACTACTGATCCCAGTACCAACCCTTGGGGAACTCCACTAGATACAGGCCTCCAACTAGACTCTGTCCCACTGACCACTACTCTCTGGCTTCTATCCCGCAGTCAGTTCACGATCCATCTCATTACTTGATTGTCCAGACCACACTGCCTCAGTTTGGCTGTGAGGATGCTGTGGTAGACTGTATCAAATGCTTTAGTGAAGACAAGATAGACCACATTCACCACTCTGCCATCATCTATCCAGCTGGTTATGCCCACGTGAAAGGCTATCAGGTTGGTCAAGCATGACTCCCTTGAAGCCATGCTAACTGTCCCTAGTAACCCTCTTGTCTTTGATGTGCCTGGAGACAGACTCAAGGATTAATTGTTCTATCACCTTTCCTAGGATTGAGGTGAGACTGACTGGTCTATAGTTACCTGGGTCCTCCTTCTTACCTTTTTTGAAGATTGGAGTGACATTTGCTATCCTCCAGTCCCTAAGCACCTCTCCTGATCCCCAAGACATAGCAAAGATGATGGAGAGTGGCCTAGCAATGACTTCAGCTGTCTCTCTTAACACTCACGGGTGCATCCCATCTGGGCTCATGGGTTTATGTCCATTCAGTTTGCTCAATTTATCCCTAACCCTGTCCTCATCAGCCAGGGCAAACTCCTCTTTTGTCCCAACTTCCTCTGGGGTCTCAGCAGTCTGGGTCTTGATATCAAGACAGCCCCCAGAGGTGTAGACAGAGGCAAAGAAGGTGTTCACTATCTCTGTTTTTTCTGTATCCTCTGTCTTCAGGGCACCCACCTCATTCAGCACAGGTCCTGCATTGCCTCTAGGTTTAGTTTTACCTGCAGTGTATTTGAAGAAGCCCTTTTTGTTGCCCTTGACCTCTCTTGCAAGGTTTAATTCCAAGGAGGCTTGGCTTTCCCAGTTGCATCCCTACATCCTCTGACTAGAGCCTTATGATGATCCCAGGTGGCCATCCCCTTCTTCCATGACCTATACACTTTCTTCTTCCTCTTGAGTTTGCCCAGCAGCTCCCTGTTTAACCACATAGGACTTCCAGTTCCCTTTCTTGACTTCCTACCTATTGGGATGCTCTGATCTTGGTCATGAAAGAAGTGATCTTTGAATGATAACCAGCTATCTTGGGTCCCTTACCTGCCAGTGTTCTGTCCCATGGCTTGAAAAGGCCAAAGTTAGCCCTCCTGAATTCCAGGGTTGTGATTCTTCTAGGTGTTCTGTTCCTGCCACGTGAGATCCTCAACTCTACTCTCTCTTGGTCACTGCAAGCAAGGCTGCCCTCAACCTTCACTGCTTCAACCAGACCCTCCTTGTTGGTGAGTACAGCAGTGCTCCTCTCCAGGTCGGCTCCTCCACCATTTACACCAGGAAGCTGTCATCAATAAACTGGAGGAACGTCCTGGACTGTAGCTGACTGGCTGAGTAGGTCTTCCAGCAAATATCAGGGTAGTTAAATTCCTCCATGAGAACCAGGGCCTGTAGCAGTGAGGCTGCCTGTAGACCTTATCAACTTCCTCACCTTGATTTGGTGGCCTGTAATAGACACCCACAACAATGTCACCCATGGCAGCCTGCCCCTTAATTGGCACCCACAAAGTCTCAACTCTCTCTTCATCCACCCTTGGAGAGAACTCAATACATTCCAGTTGGTCTTCCACATAAAGAACTACTCCACCACCTTGCCTTGCCGACCTGTCTCTCTTGAGGACATAGCCATCCATTACAACAATCCAGTCATGCTAGCTGTTCCACCATGCCTCTGCAATTGCCACCAGATCATAATCACCTGACTGGACACAGACTTTTAACTTCTCCTGCTTATTCCCCATGCAGCATGCACTGGTGTACAGACACTTCAGGGAAGAAGCTGAGCACTCCAATTTCACTCTAGGACAGTGGGAGGCCTCACGGTCTTCATCAAGACCAGAGCAGTACCCCACTGGTGTCCACCCAGCAACAATCCCATCCTCCTGTGAATCCAGTTTGAAGCATCTCTGTCTGAGCCCTGCCAGCTCCTGCTCCAGAACCCTTTTTCCCTTCAGAGATAAACCTTTCCCATCTGTAACTGTCAGGTCTTGTGTCTTACAAAACCAGCCATTGTCAAAGAACCCAAAGCCCTGTATTCAGCAGAAGTCACGTAGCCAAGCATTTACGGACTGAATCCTTCTAATCCAGACCATGTCCTTACCCTAAAATGAAAGTAATGAGGAGAATATAGTTTGTGCTCTGTCCTCTTTCACCAAGCATCCTAGGGTCTTGAAGTCTTTCTTCATTCCCTTCAGGCTACTCAATACAGCTTCCTCCCTGCCTGTCTGGAAGATCAGCAGTGGGTACTAGTCAGTTGATCTCAACAGGTTAGGGAGACATAAAATCATAGAATCATAGAATCA